>LZPO01009522.1:0-19014 GCA_001675575.1 Neotoma lepida
CACGCACCCACGCACGAGAGGTCAAGAATTAGAGAGAAAGCAAGAGGAGGGGCATGAGGGAGAGAAGGAAAAGGAGAAATTACATAATTGTATTTTAATTTCAAAAACTAAAACACTATTTTAAAAAGGAAAGCACAAAATTTGCAGTTGGCATCATTGACTGATACTGCTCCCAACAGGTAAAAATAAACAAAAATTTTCAAAAGTCCTGCATCTGGCACTTTAGAGTCATATGACAGAAGACTGAAGGAAACCTGGATCCAAGCCTATAGAGGACGTTCACTAGACTACACACCCACCATTTTCTGCATGACCTCCAGGAGCTCGTCTTCCGACTTCTGGCGCAGGCAGTGAACAATGACAGCAGATGTGGTAGTTTTGCACCCAGCAGTAACAGCAACTTTCTGCATCAGTTAACAGGCAACCATAGAGGTCAAGAGCAACATCAGTATCCACCATTGGTGTAGACAGTGGGTTCTATCCTAAGCCTCATCTCTAAAGACAGGGAAGTGTTCCTGAAAACACTCTAGAGCAGCCAGTGTGGTTTCTGGGGCCCATGGATTGTTTTTTTTTCTGTTTATTAATTATAATTGTGACATCAGATATCAATGTTTCACATATCTGATTCTGTTTCCTTATAACTTTAAAAATGAACAAAATATCAAATTATCTCAAGAGAAGCCTTGTACAGACAAGTGAAGAGCAAGAATCATGATTACACTGTTTAGTTGAGATTCATTCACTCACTTACTGATCATTTGGCTTCTGCTTCCAGCACTCAGTGTATGAGACCTAATATAGGTGGCATGGACCCTGTCTCTACACTCAACCTGTGCAGAACTGCAAGGCATCTGGATAACATGATTCAGGTCAGGCATCAGCAGAATGTGGCTTAGATGAGGCCCTAAAAGTCCTTCCTGTTCAGCCATTCTTACTTCAGGAATCTCTTGAGTTGAATCTCATAAGCAGAAAGACCCCTGATCCCCAACCCAGAACCCTAGGAAATCAGAGGAAAGGACACAGGAGTTGTCCAGGGTGGGACTTACTTCAGTCAATGAAGTGGTATTCTTCATAAATAAACCAGAAGTGAAGACCACACCACTCTCAGAAATGGCTCTGTGGAAGAGGTTCTTGGCCAGAGGAGACAACACCTATCAGGAAGGAGGAGAGGAGGAAAGAATTAATATACACAAAAGGGCCAGCTTACCCTTTTAAAATTATTTTTTGTGATTATAGTTCCATAATTTCCCCCTCCCCTTTCCTCCCTCCAACTGCTCCCGCATACCCACCCCTTGCTGAACTCTCAAATTCATGGCTTCTGTTTCTTTACTTATTGCCATTGAAGTCTCCTTCTACCCTCCCTCCTCCCCTCCCCATTCACCTAGGGACTGCAGTGCTCTGTGGAAATGAGGGAACCTCATCTTTCCTGGCCTATTTCTGAGACCTTACATATGAGATCTCCCACAAAATCTCAGTGTAGTGGAACCAGAGCATACACTAAGAAACAAAACAGGAAGTGTATGGCAAATGCCATCATGATGATCAAAACTACTTGAAAGATAGTTTTCGCAATTCCTTGCCACAAATTCTGCAATAGAATATTTGTTACTCAGAACTTACCCTAAGAAAAGGGGTCATGATAAAAAAAGGACCAAGGATATAGCTTATGGGACAACTAACAGGAAAGTGAAGAGAGAGGGTTGGGAAGAAGAAAGGGGGGGAGTGTGAAATGGTCAGAGGTACAGAAGATAGTTAATTATAATGGAAACAATTGGAATACTTCAATATCCATATATTAGGATACTGGTAAATAAGCAATTTCTCAGTTTTGATGTGGAATAGTGTGCAATTATAAATCATAGTGCTATGTAAGAATGTTTAATGTTTAGGGAAATATTTGTATCACACTAAATTATTAAGGAAAGTTTCACTGTAAAAAAGAATATAATTAGACTATATGGAATCAGAGAACGGATAGAGACATGATAAAGAGATGATAAGAGATGGATTGATAGATTGTAGATAGATGCATAGATCAATGGACATATGATAGATGTATAGATAGATAGATATATACATTGGCTTTCAGATGATCAGTAGATGCAGATAGATCATAAATCATTGGTAGATTTATGGATGATTGAGAGGGGGTATGGAGAGGGAATAGCAGTAGATATGTTTCCTCAACTGTGAGTTAGCACTTAGTAGTGTTTTAATGGTTCACAAAAATTTTCTATTTCTAAGCTTCTCTTTGGGTTTCTTTAAGTTCCATCCCCACATTAGCAAAACATTTACATCTCCATGCATTTGTGTTCCACATCCCCTGCTGGGGTTTGCCCATCTCACCTCCACCCATTCCTCTTCTTACCCACCCTCTAGGCAAAAGCCATCCCTCTGCTCCAGAGTCAGCTGCCCTCCCTCTTGGTTATTGACAAGTCACAAGAACATCTCAGAGTTCCCTGATGGCTTTCAGCACTTGAGGCCATGGCATGTAGATCTGCCTTGGAGCCTAGGAACTACTTCTTCCTGTTTGTGGTTTATACTCAACTCTATTTCCAATGAGAAGTGGCGAGTCTTGATGCTAAATGATTAACAAAGGGGAAAATCAACTACGCAAGAAGACTAGGGTTGTCACTGCCCCAAGCTGTAACTGGACACACTTATGGCTCTGGAAAACAAAGCTGGACAGTGAACTTTCTAGAAGCCAGAGTTATTTTGTTCCTTAGCTCCTTCCCATCTACTTTTCTGCAAGGATTCCTGAACTCCTGTATTGAAAGTTAAGATGCCTGTGGTCCTTGAAGATGGCTGGTCTCCAAGAGGTCCCATCAGCAAATTCACCAAAACTAGGCAAAGATTGTCAGGGACACGTACAAGAACAGAGACACTTTCACTTCCTGCTGACTCTCCAAAGATGGTCACAGAGCCTGGGTCACCTCCAAAGTTGACAATGTTGTCCTGCACCCAGCGTAATGCAGCCACCTGGTCCAAATGACCCCAGTTCCCCCGGCTGTGTTCATCTCCTGTGCTGCAAGAAAATATAAGGGGACATAAACAGAATAGCAAGGCTCCCAGGTCCTCGGATAGACTTGGGGTCACCAGTGAACCTTCCAGAATTAGGCTATGCTTTAATGCCTGATCCAGACAACTTCACCTGCCTCTCATCCCTACATTGATTTTTTTGTGGGCCTCTCACTATTTCTTTTAGCAACTATGCACTAAATACTCATCATCTGTCCAACTGCACCTCTGGGATACAAAAAGACAAAATCTGACTACATTCATTTTACACTGCAGACACAAACCAGCAGATTCAAAGGGTGTATCATGCCACTGGAAAAATAAAGTCATAAAGAAAGAGGCAAAGGTAAAATCAGGAGGCAGTATTGAGGTCAGGGAAGGCCTCACTGAGATAATGGCATTTGGTATAGACCTAGATGAAATTAATTTGGGTCTTATTAGCATCTAGAACAGTGGTTCTCAACCTGTGGGTCCTAACCCCTTTGGTGGTCACATATCAGATATTTACATTATGATTCATAACAGTAGCAAAATTAGTTATGAAGTAGCAACAAAAATAATTTTATGATTGGGGGTCACCACAACATGAGGAACTGTATTAAAGGGTTGCAGCATTAGGAAGGTTGAGAACCACTGAGCTAGAGAATGAAATTTAAGTTAGGAGACGCATCAGGTACAAAGGCCCTAGGTCTAACAGTGTGCAGGTGGCTGCTGTGAAACGCAGGTAGAACAGGGATTGGGAGACTTGACAAGAGTCTCTGTTGTTGTAAATAATGGTGAACATTGTGCAGAGGCCTGACTTAACTCAGGCATCTCCCAGAGCATTCCGGACACTCTGTAGAGCACTCTCAGAGTAAATTAACAGGTTTATAAAAACTAAGGGGTTGTAACAGGCTAGAGGCTTAGGACTTTGACTAGTAAATGAAGAGAACGGATGTTGGACGTGGGCTAGGAGAAAAAGAGGAGACCGAAAGGCCTTTGTCCAGAGCTCTCGGGAAGTTGGAGCTGCTAGCAGCTGTGCAGAGGATCTTATGGGAAACAGATGAGGTCTCTGGTGTAGGGAACAATTCGTTGGTGACAAAGGCCTTGTGAAGTGGGATGTGCCTGTGCTAAAGAGGAGCTCCTAGGGTTCAAAGGAGAGGTGACAACAAACTGGGAACTGTGTTAAGCATTCTGGGATCACTCAGGGCATTAGTAGAGAGGAAGACACATGTAGCCTGAAGACAGAGAGTGGAAGGACTAAGAAGGAGCCACTGAGAAGGGAAGTAGCCAAAGCCAGGAATGGGAGCAGCTCAAAGAGGCCAGAAAAGATTGTCTGTGGCTGCTGTAGTGAGCCACATGAGCTTGGGATGAGCGCTGGTAGAGGTCATGATTGGCCTTGAGAAGAGCCTGGCAGTGTAGTTAGTTAAAAACTTGCCTGTAGCACCACTGACTGAGCTCCCTACAAGAACCCACTCCTTCCCTATTTCCCTGGGAGATGTCAGACATTCAAGGGCAATGCTGGTGCTGATGCTGTCACAGAGGAAGGCTGAGGAGCACAGGTGAAAACGTGAGTACTTAAATGGCAGCAACTTGAAGAGAGGCTCTCACAAGGCAAGTGTAAGTTTGGTGGGTGGAGTAAACATCCTGAAAGGGAGTGCAGAAGGAAGTGGACAGGTGTGGCTAGGGAAAGAAGAGGGATATGGTCCAAGAAAGACGGAGCTGGAAACATCATGAGGAAACTTAGCAAATATCCTCATGAAGAATGACATCACTAACGCCTTTTTCATGTTGCGGATTCGATGGTTTGGGGTGTGATTGATGTGACAAGGGTTCGTGTGCTGGGGCCTTGGTCCCTAAGGAGACACATTATTATGCAGTGATAGAATCTGTGGAAGGCGAGGCCCAGTGCAAAGTAATTAGGTCATTGGGCACACTGTATTCTTTTAGGATCTGTGTGCTTGAGACAGTGAGCTTGTACCTGTGAGAGTATACCTGTACTTATAGTTTTGTTTTGTTTTGTTTTTCAGCTTAAAACAAGCTAGAATCATCTGGAAAAACAGAAGGACAATTGAGAAAATGCCTCCATCAGATTAACCTGTAGACAAGACTGTGGAGACATTGTCTTGATTAATGATGATGGATGAGTGGTCCCAGTGGGTGGTCCTCTGATACATGAGAAGTAAAATGAATGGGCCTTGAGAGCAAACCAGTAAGGAACATTCCTCCATAGTCTCTGTTTTAGTTCCTTTCTCGAATCCCTGCCCTATCAGCTATGATTGGGATGCATAAGCCAAATAAGCCCCTTCTTTCTCAAGCACCTCTTGGTTATGATATTTTATCACAGCAATAAAGAGAAAAGTAGGACATTAACCTGTCCCTCCCTCCTCCCCAGCTTATCGTCCTCCCATGTACTTTGCTCTTTATCCTACAGACTAAATTTCTTTTCCTCCACTAATGAATTATAAGGTAGAATCTTTCACTACCCAACTTTGCTGAAATAGCCCAGTCTATTTTATGGCTTTGGGCCACCCAGACTCTGAGCTAAATATATCTGTCTTCTTTATCATTAATCAGTTTCAGGTAAGTTGCTATTTTAAAAGAGAGAGAGAGAGAGAGAGAGAGAGAGAGAGAGAGAGAGAGAGAGACCAATGCAGGTCTAATAAGGCAGATAGGAGGGTCCAAAACCCTACCTGAAGAATCCCCAGATGCCTAGGCGATACTGAATGGCCACCACCACCATGTTTTCATGTGCAGAGAGGGCCAGTCCATCATAGGTAGATGCCCCGCCCACTATCAGTCCTCCTCCATGGATCCATACCATCACCTGGACAACAAGAAAAGAACCATCCTGGTCATAGGAAGTAGAATTGAGAAGGAGCTCATACGTTTTCTGGGCCAGATCCTGGCTCAGGGGAGCCACCACTCAAATTCAAGGAGTGCCAGCTGGTTGCAAAAGGTAGTCTCTGTCCTCATCCAGGAGGCCATCACAGTCATCATCTCTACTTTTCCCCACAGACGCCTTCCTGTTCTGTGTCTATTCAGGTCTTTTCAAAGTGAGAAACATTATCATGGGAAACAAAGGGGCCAGGGATATCGTGCTCTTGATCACTGCACCATCCTGATGCCTGAAAATTAGGAAGGGGCAGTATTCAAATTTTACTTTCAGCTCTAATAATACTAATGTATCTGAGTGATTATCTCAAGATCTACACACATCCTCAATGGCATCCCTTCCCAATGTTCCCTCTCTCTGTCACCTCTGCACACTCAAGTTCTCCCCAGTCCTACTAAGCCCAGTTAAATACACATACTCCAGGAAGTCTTCAGTCATTTAACTACCTAAGTGCCTAGAACACACCAAGGACTGTGAGTAGACTTGAGGCTGAGGGAGCACACAATTGCCTCCAATTTCATGATTCCTGGATTTAAAAAGCTCACCCATAGAACTGAGTCATAGAACTGAGAGAGGATAGAGTTATAATGTTACATAACATTATATATGTTATATATTTATATAACATTACTACTAAAAGTAACAAAATATTCAGCAAGAGTATTCTGAGCAATTTAAAATGATTGTTCACAATGTAGACACTAATATTGTCCAACTTGACAGACAGGGAAGTAGGTAAGCATGAGCTATCACCCAAATGAAAGCTGGAGATAGGACCTGACTTAGCCATCTGGCCCCAGTGACTTCACACTGAGCTCCCATCTCCTGCCATGGCTCATGGCCACAATTCAGTAACCTGCTGCTGGACAGGAATCAGAGCCCCCAGCAACTCAAGGGCTTTAACTGAGTGTAAGAAGGGAAGAACCCTTCTCTATGGTTCATTGCTGCTGCTGTCCTGCCTACTGAACCAGGACTGACTAGACAATCCTCATGCAGTGTTCACATGGATAACTCCTATTTGAGGAGAAGCTGAGAAGATAAGACATGGCTTGGCCTTTCAGCAAGTGAAATGTAGACCAAGGATTCAAACCCAGACCCTGTGGTCAAAGTCTTGTGTGCATTGCTGGGGATGTCCTACCCCCAGGCTCCCAGAGATCCTATTTCTCTTACTATAGGACTTATCATGTCCAAGGAAGAACTGAGTCAAATTCATCTTGAGTAAAGACTGAGCTCAAGGCCTGGTGGGCAATGACATGCTCAAGACATTATGATATGTGCAAGCAGAACACATGAGAAGGCCCTGGAAGGCAAGACTCTCCATAATGGTCTGTGTTTCTATTTCCTCTGACCCAGAGACATACTGTGTAGACACACTGAGTCCACAATATAGCCATTCCACAATGAATGACTGGAAGTGAGATTTATTCTCACCTCCTTGTGCAAACTACACATGTTTAGGACCAAATACTGTTCTCAAGATCACAGCCTCCTCCTTCACTTCTGAGTTCTATCCTAGAGAATTCTGGGTGCTCACACTCTGCCTTATTCTACTTCAAGGACCATCTCTTTTATGGCCTATAACTGATAGCCTGCCCTACCCTTGTCTCTTCATTTCTATATGAAATGTTGACTCGCTCGGCCATCAGCATGTGCCAAAGGCAACCAGGAAGGGGATGTAGCTATAATAAAATCACAGGTAGCTGGCAAAGGACAAGAAAAGTGCTTATGAGATTGCCCCAGACTCCTCCCTCCACACTGCCATCATGGGCAATTGCAGTTTCCACCTGGCAGTGAAAGTTGTCACAGGTAATGTGGGGAGAGAGGCAGCACACATCTCCCTTGCCAGCCCCTGCCTAGGAGCACAGGCGTGAAGATAGAAGACCTGAGCTCTTATCCTGTCATCCCTTCTGTGTGCCTTTCCTTTCCTACCTGAGCCTCAGTTTCTCTATCTGTATAGAAAGGCTTGGGCTGTTCATTTTTCTCTAAGATCCCTTCTGGTGCTAACATCATTGTAAATTGTGTTTTAGTTGCTCTGGGGACCAGATTTTAAACTGATAACTGAAAGTAGCCTTTTTCCTTTTAGTAGCATAAGAGGGCATGCAAAAATCAAGACGTAATTCCAGGTGGGCAGCAGATCTGATGTCTTTGGGCAATGGTCAAATAAGGAAAACTGTGCTGAGGGAGCTCTTGAATCAGTCTACCCATGGTGCTCTGTGCCTAGCTACCATTGTTGCCTTCTAGATGCACAGAGATTTGGATGCTGGAACTCATGAGTCTGAGTCAGGGTCCCCATGCTTACTGGCAGCCTGCTGCTCCTTGTCAAGTCAGCAGGAGTGTAAATATTCAGGTAGAGACAGTCTTCAGAAAACTGGAGAGGAATGCTCTCATTTCTGTTGGTGAGGAGATCGTTGACCATCTGCCCTTCCGCTGCATCTTGGGAGCACCTAGGAGGGGAGAAAAAATACCAGATGCTTCTCCAGAACGAAGCTGAAAATGTCACATTAGGGCTGGCATTGCATTTGAAGGCTTGATGCTGTGGATGAAGCTATTTTTACTCGACCAGACTTATGTGCAATTGGTAAGAGGGTATCTAAAATTACTAGTGGGAATCTGGGACTCTAAGAGTCTCCCAACTCTGAAGATGGAGATAAACTTGATGCCTTTCCCTTTCTAGAGCCTTTGGGCTGCTTTGTGCCAGCGACAGAAATGGTCATATAGTGCTCTGCTCTGGGAGATGATATCCCCACGCTACCAGTACAGGGCTGTGCCCTTCAATGTGCTTTGCATAGTGGGCTGCAGGCTATCTGTGCTCCTCCATATTCTACTTCTTGGGAGACTTCTATTAAGCAGGAGGGCTACCTCCAGTGACAGCCTGCTGCAGGTCAGGAGTAATAGCTTTGTGTGATGACCTCATAAGAACTGCCTTCTGTCCTGTCTCAGCCATTGATGAGTTGGATGGCCTTGAGTGAATTCATACTTTGCTCTGTGTCTCAAACTTCCAGGTCCATGTGAGGTTAAGAGGGTTGCATATCAGGCTTTATATCATCTTCTTATCCCAGCAATCACTACTGTATTCTCTGATAACAGATTTCAAAGATGAAATGGTAGCAATTGTGTCTGGCACTGATTTAAATTCTCCTAATGTGCAAACTCACATGGCAAATCATCCCTACACTTGGATTCTACTTTTACTCTCAGATTATAGTTGAGAAAACGAAGACAGGGAAATTTGAGAGTCTGCCCAAGATCACATAGCTAAGATGATTCAGGCTGTGCAGTGTTTTTAATTCAAGTAAATTATAAGTAACTTGTCCAATCTTACGTGACACAGATGGAAGTCACACTGGCCTCAGTATGTATAAGTAACAGTGAGGGTCTCAATGCCAGGATGATGAAGTTGCACATGGCTAGAGTGAAGCCAGAAAATATATGTCTAGATCCCTATTCTCTGGAGGCTTTCTTATGTCAACAAAAGCAAGGGGTATAATACTGATAAAAGCAAAACCTCTAATTATCAAAATGAAGGAAATTCAACTTCACTAGTTTTCAGATAAATTCTACAGCATTAAATTATATTTATTGTTGTTCCAGTTATTATATATTATCTTGTTTATCAAAGAGTCACAAATTATTCATTTTTTATTTGTTTTTATTTATGCGTATGTGTATGTTATGTGAGGGTATACACATTGTGTAAGGGTGGCCACAGAGGTCAGAAGAGTGCATTGGATGGCCTGGAGCTAGATTTACAGGCAGTTGTGAGCCACCCAATATTGGTGATGGGAACTAAACTCTGGTCCTTTGCAAGCTCAGCAACTGCTGTTAATTATTGAGTCATCTCCCCAGTGCCCACAAATTATTCTTTTAATAAGCCCAAGCACGGGCAGGTGTCTGTAAATGAGTGTTCTCATATGTCCATGGAGGAAGCTGACAGACTTTAGATATTCCTGGAAGGAAACTTAATAAAATGCTCTTACTCATTCCTCAGAAATGTTATTTCTTGGAACTGACCATAAAACAGTCAATATGTGCAATTATTAGCCATAATATCATAGTGTTATTTATACCACCAAGAACACCAAAGACAATTTAATGACACCAAATTAGAGACTGACTGGATACATTTCAGTTCAGTGTTGGATTTTGTGCTGCTATTAAACATCAGGCTGTGACACTTAGTGACAGTGGCATTGACAGCACCAGTAAGCTGGTGACTACCTAAGCTATCCAAATGTATGAAGCAGTTTTGGGGAGGTAGACAACAGTCAAATGACTGAAAAGTAAGATTAATGTTATAATAACAGTTCTCTTGTGATAGGGACATTGCATGTGCTTTTTGTTTTCTTACATTTGCTTCTGTGTGTTTCTTGACTTGTCTGAAGTACTCATGCATTACATTTGGGATCAGAGCATAAAAACAATAGATAGGATTCCATAAAAGGAAAGAAGGCAGCCAGAGGTAGAATCTTAGATATCCTCAGACATCCCTTACGTAGGAGAGAAATAACATCTGAACTAACATTTATGAGTGTCTTGGGTCCTCTGGGGGTGGCTATGAGACCATATAGAACCGCTGTCTTTTTACCATCTGAACAGGATAACTGGGGCACACAAACCATTGTTTAGGTTGTTCGTGGGTGGCTAGACACATCTGAGAGGGGCATTCCCTTCTCCATTTCCCCAGTAATTCTCAGCAAGGAAGAAATAGCACTAGGATAGATAACCCTGGGATATCTCTTTTCCTTACTTATCATATTCTAATATATTGCATTATTTATTTGTTAACTTCTGTGCTTTCTCTTGTCTCTCCCTTGTACTGAAACACAGCTCAATGATTCTAGGAATTTGAGTTTGGTTCATTAATGGATCTTCATACTAGAACATACCTGGTTCACAACAGGAGGAACTCAGTGCATGTGTGCTGAACAGAGAACTGTAGAAAGCTATTATGGTTCTGAAATGATTCTAGGGTATTCCTGAAGGATTCCAAAACAATGTATAGTAGATCAGAGAATTGTGAAAACAATGTATAGTAGATCAGAGAATTGTTTTGATTCCTTCCTACATCACTCAGGGAAATATTTCCTAACTGAAAGAGGCCCCAAACCACCCCAGTGGCTTACATAGGAGGGTAGGAGGTGGCATCCTTCACGAAGCTCCAGGGCTCTGCAGGCTGTGGAGGAGCAAACCTCAGGAATCCAAGAGGAGGCTTGGCAAAGGGGACTCCCAGGAAGACGGCCACAGGTTTTGTGACTCCTTTTAAGCTGACATACTTCCCCAGGACTTTGCCATGAACAGTGTTCACCACTGGTGGTGAGGATGGGTGTCCTGCTAGACAAAGAGAGGACACATAAATTCATCAGAAGGAAAAGGTCAGACCTGGGTTCTAGGTGGGTTTGGGCACTTTTGCTATGTGGCATTGGATAAGTCACTTGAACTGTTAGAGGTCTCATTTGCTTCTGACATAAAAGCACTAAGAAGAAAACTGGCCTTATGACAGAACACCAAGTGAAAAAGTCAGCTGAAATTGGAACTAGAAAAGTGGCCGCCAGAAGGTCACTGCAAACAGACGATAGACTGAAATAAACAAGACCTTGGGTGGCCTCTTAGAAACCTCTGAAAACTCTTATTCAATAAGACCCTGGGCAGAGACCCATGTTGGATGAGGGAACAAACAAGAGGTTACCCCTTATCTCAGAATGGTTGAGCAAATGCTGAGATGAAAGAGTTTGTATCCTGTGAGAAGAACCAGGTAGATGCCATGGAGTTAGAAGAAAGGAGGCAGCCTTCTGATTGGCGCCACCACATTGGAACTGGTGCTTGAGGTAAGTAAAGAAAGATGAAATGCTAAGGAATAACTAAGAAAGAAGAAATACGAGTAAGACAGAATAATCCATGGCATGGCTAAGAAGGGAGGGTGGCATATGACTGCAGGCAGAATTCTATAGGAAAGGTAAGGTAATCTAGGATGAACAGGTACAAGCTAAGGATGGGAATGACATTAGGTTTCATGCCATAGAGTAGTATGCAGCAGCAACAGTTTTGGTCCATAGAACACAAAGATCTAAAATATTCTGGTGACTCTATGTAGGGCCAGCTAAATGTAAAGGAGACTGGATGTCAGGCCCTGTCTGAACCGCTGGCTCCATTCTTGCAAAGCAGGCAATCTTTGCTCATGTCCTTGAAGTTTTCCTTCTGTCTGCTTGCTGTGGGATCTGAGGAGACCAACCTAGTCCTTCTTCAAGAGGCAGAAGGACATTCCTACACTTCACCATCAACAATCCTGATGTTTCATCATTCGGTTAATAGCCAGAGTATCACTCATACGACATGAGTCCTCTTGTCATCACATTGTTCCCCACTGTATGGAGATGGTGGTGGTTGAAAAGTACACATCCTTAAAATGTGCCCTCACAAGAACATTCCAGACTGTATCACACAGAAAAATAGTGTGTGGCACTGGAGAGTCTTCATGGGAAAGTAGCTTATAAAGTGATATCCATGACACATGGTTTCAATAGCCAACCCCATAGTGTATATATTTGGGTTATTTTTCATTGTTTCTGTTTCTAATTACTGTAAATAAAACCAAATGAATATCGGAGTAGAGAAGTACATTTGATACCCAATTTATGATGTTTTGATTTAATGGCATTTAACTAATGATGTATGTTTTTACTTTAAGATCTTTAGATTATCAGAATACAACCTGGTTAAAAGTCTAAGATGAGCTTTATAGAGATAGGAGCCATTAACACTGTAATCTCCTTGAGGAAATCCAAGTTACAAGCTTGAGGCCATGTCTAATGTCATCAGAAGCCAACACTACATTTTTCTCTTTTTGTCATTGGTGTTAATTATTACCATGTCACTAGAACCAGACTTCCTGGAAAACCTGAACATGGGAGGAGATCCACAGATAGCAACACTGCATGTTGAAATTTTTTTCATGAACTTGAAGAGTTTTCTTTTTTTCTGAGCATAGGGCCCACTTATAATTAAGAGGAAACTGCTCTGAGGAAATATGGAGAAATGTATGGGAAATGAGGACTAACGTTACCTGCCCTGATGTGGGGCTAAAGTGAAGAAAGTATACTAACAAGTGAGTAAGTGAGCTGGCTCCTTATGAGAGGAAGGCAGTGAAATATCTTGGTGGAAGATGCTACTACCCAGGTGTGATGGGGCATGCTTGTGACTGAGGCTAAGGTCCAAGGATCACCTCAAGTTTAGGCTAGCTTAAGATAAATAGTAAGGCAAAAAGAAGCAAAAGAGAAAGGGAAATGTCGCACTGGGTTTGGTCATCTCAATAACAGAAGAAGGTCAGGAAGGCGCAGGTGGAGTGACGCACTTGAAGTGAGAGTATACAGCATGGGTGTATGTGACTCTATGACAGGGAAAGGAGGTGTAAAGGAAGCCAGAGATCCAAGATGACAAACAGGCATGGATACAGCTTAGAGTGAGAGCAGCCACAAGAGTGGCGTCAGGAGGACAGGCACTGTGGAAGCCCAGGCAGTAGAAGAGGAAGGATTGGCAAAGTTGTCGAGTGTCAGGTTACAAATCACTTAGGTATGGAGGGGTATTAGTTCAGTGATGAACTTTTCCCCATAGCAGCCAGAGTAAAGTGTGTTTGGATATAATGAGTAGGGGTGACAAGAATATTAACAACAGTTGATACCACTTACATTGTATGGAATGGTCACATACTGGACATCTCCTATACGCCAAATTTACATTTCAGTTCCTTTAATATTCCCCCAAAGTCTTGCCAGGTACGGTTAATATTTCCACTTAACAGTTTTAAGAAGGATGAACCTCCAAAAGTTGGAACTGGGGTAGCATTGCCAGGGTAACCAGCAGCACAGAAGCATTCTTCTCCATATTCCTTTCTTACTGTTACTCAGTTCTAGGCTTTTCTTGGTATCTTAAGTCCACAGGAAATATAAACTCAAGAAGGGATGAGGCTGTCAGGTCCCTGATGGCTGAGCATTTTCTCTGGATTCATGAGCCAGAGGTAGACCAGAGTATGAATTTCTAGGTAACTCTGAGGAGAGCATATGTTCTTGTGAGCCTCAATTTCTCAGCCGATGAAATGAATGGAAGGACTATATGTTGAGACTCAATGCTATGCCATATACTAACCGTGAATGTAATCTGTGTGTCTGATGCTTTCACTTGTAGGACCACATTACCCTGTAGGAACTGTCACTCTTAGGAGCTATCCAATCTAGTGTCAGCACCCTAATCATTTCCTTTATCCAGAACTCATAGCATGGACCGCTTCCTTTGCCTTCATCCCCTGGAACCTTACACCACACAATCAAGGCAGGCAGTGTTCCCTAGTTTCCCTTGCAATCCAAACAAATCCTATACCTACTTATGCTGCTTCACCTCTTTGCTCAGAAGAGATACTAAAGAGCAACTTGCCAAAACTTCCTACTCTACTCTTGTGTTTCCTGACTGAACCTGGTTCTTCTTCTTTGCCCCTCACCCAGTTCTGTCTTTTCCCTTAAGAACCCCTTATAAAAAGTGCCTTTCCAACAGTAATTAGATCCTGATGAGTTGACCTGACCATATCTTTTCTTTTAATCCACTTCATTTGAAATCTGTCCTTATTTATCCACGTGTTTCTTACACTTTCTCTCAAAAACCACCATGCTACACACTTTAGAAACAACAAAAAAAAAATCTATCTAATCCTCCCTACAGTCCAGTAAAGTAGGAAAACTGAGATGTCCTTGTCCCTTTTTGTGAGGCACAGGGTTGACTCCTGGCTTTTCTGCACCATCCTGTGCTACCGAGTCTTAGAGTTATTATCCTCTTCTAATCACAGCGTGTCCAGGCCCAGGGCAATCCTGTTCTGGGCTACTCCACAAGCGAACCCAGTCGAGAGAATGAAAATCCTACAGAATTAGATCTATCTTGCCTTCGTTATACACACATGTCTGTCTGCCTCTGCCTGGAGCAAGTATTTTGACTTGTATTTAGAAGAACTCACCCAATGCTGTGCAGGCTGACAGAAACACCAGAACCAGAGCACGAAGGCACATCATGGAAAAACAGGCTTGCAACTGAGTGAAGTCGTCAACTTTGATCTGTAATAAAGGAGGAATGCATTGACTCCACCACTGTGCTGGAGACTCACCCAGAAATCTTGGCCATTGTGCACAATTATAATATCCATAATGAGAGAAAACCCCTCCCTCCTCTAAGAAGCTCCCAGGGCTTTCCGTGAGATATCTAAGCTATGCCTCCTGTCTATTGTGCTGAACTTTTATGTTCACACACCCACAGCTTGCCCTCTTTTATTGAACAGTAACAACCCAAGTCTCAGATTACAGACGACTGGAAACTCATCCAATCGTTTTTTATTCATGCACTTCCCCCTGCAACACTCTCACCTCAGTGCTCTGTGAGCTTTCCAAAGCCTGGCAGATACCTTCAGAGTGAAGCTTTAGTTGGGGGTCCTCGCAATAGGTTAGGAATCGTTAAGAGCTCATCACAACCCCACA
The DNA here is from genome assembly GCA_001675575.1 of Neotoma lepida. Classification (NCBI taxonomy): domain Eukaryota; kingdom Metazoa; phylum Chordata; class Mammalia; order Rodentia; family Cricetidae; genus Neotoma; species Neotoma lepida. The sequence continues at coordinate 15,403 of LZPO01009522.1, forward strand.
GGGGTTCATCAAGGAGCTTAGAACACATCTCTTAGCTTCTAGGCTGACATTTCCAGGGTTTCTCAAGTGTAATTGTGATCTTAAATTATTAGATCCAGCCTCCTTAGTGAAGTCGAAAATAGCTTTGCAATATTCTTGACAAGTGGCCCTGCCTGGTGTCTGTCACACACAACCAAAGTCAGGGAACTCACTAGCTTTCAGAGCAGGCATTTAGATACAGAACTCCCTTACAGTAAATGAACTGCCTTTCTCCAAATCCTTAGCTCTGATTATCTGTCTATCCATAGTTTCATATACAACTACAAACAGTTACCAAATGAATGTTCCTTGAGAGCTGTTGTAGATGGGAAGATGATGCCAAGACATGGACCCATTTCTCAAGCAACCCTCTGAACGGAAGACAGAACAGCTGTGAGAATGGGGAGATTCTGCAGTGCAAGTGAAAGCTCCAACATAGAGGGGGACAGTGTGAGGTGTACCTGAGAGGGTCTCCTTTACAAGGTACTGAGGACAGAGGGAAGTGGCTCAGGTCCTCTTTCATGATGTTTTTAAATGCCCTATAAGAGGGATTTATTTCAAACATTCTGGTACACCTGACTCTTCACTCAAGATGGAGATGAGAGTCTCCAGGTACTGGCATGGAGATACAGACTTACTCTCTTGTGAAGGGAAAATACAAGTTATAGATTATTGTGGTTGCCTTGGGACATAGTCTGTTAGTTCTCCAAAAACTCAGTGTAGAGTTTTCCCACAGGGTGCAAAAACTCCAGGCCTAGGCATATACTCAAGATAATTAAAAATGGCAGCCATACAAAAACTTCTACCTAAATAACACTGTTCTTTATAAGAGCCAAGAAGTGGAGCTATCCAGAATGAATGACTAAATAAAAGGTAGTCTATTCACAATGTTGAATGTTGTTAGTAAGAACATCATCCTGGGTGCTAGGCGCTAAGGAAAAGAAACAAGGAGGGGCAAGTGCTCATGGGAGGAACTGCTGTTTGGGTTTAAGCCTGTTGTTTTGAGTGAGGAAAACATGTCAGGGTAAGATGGTGATGCACATAAAGTACACTGTGCATCTTTAAAATAGACCATACTAGTTCTTTTTAGAACTTCACGCAATATGTCTTGAGCATCTTCATCCCCACCTCTTCCTGTAGTTCCCCCCAGATCCACTCCCACCTCCTTACTCCCTCAACTCCATGTCCTCTTCATTTATTTCAAATTAACCCATTAAGTCCAGTGGTGCTGCCCATATGCTCCTGAGTAGGACGCCATCCACTGGAGTCACACCCTTAAAGGAAATGGACTCTCCTTCCCCTAGAAGCCATCAGCCATCCAGAGATGTTCAGGTAGGGGTGGAGACCCACTGGCCCCTCCATGCTTCATGTAGAGTGCTGACTGGCTTCAGCGTGCACATGTCTTGTGCAGGCATGCTTTGAGTTCATGAGTGTGACAATGCTGTCATCTCCAGAATAAAGTGTTTCACTTTGGTTCTCCTCAATCTCTGACTCTTATACCCCGTCTCCCCATGCAATGGTTCCTGAACCTTGAATTATATAATTTAAAAGGCATATTCTAAGCAATTTATAGTTTCATGATCTAGATTTAGACACAATATGTATAATCTGACCACGTTTCAATCGGAGAGCAAACATCTGCAATTGCACAGCAAACATTGTGGATGCTTTGTATCTAATTATTCAAACAACCATGCTTTGACTCTGACATTGGGTTTTTATTTTTTTACATTTTCTATTTTATTTATATTTTTATTTTCCTTACATTCTTTTGCCAAATATTTCTTGAGAGCCTGCAGTGTAGGAAACCCTGTGCTCACTGTTTTGTGTGCAAGACAGCAGTGTTCAGAATTATCCTGTGATTCACCCTAGAGGATCCTGAGGCTAAGCGAGGCCGAGAGCCTGGCCCAAGCCAATATATCATGTAAGAGGAAAAGGTAAGATCAACTCAGACCTATGTCACTGTAGATCCATACACGTAACCATTGTCATGGTCTCAAATATCTGGGAGGAACCAACTTTGTGAATGTTCTAGGCACACATGTACCTATAGAAGAGCTGGGATATCTCACTCTCCCCTGGAATCTCCTCCCCCACTCCCCATCAAAATACCCACACAAGCCTTTCTGATGACCTCTCCTGTGTCTTATGGGTCTCCAAGAAGGATGGAAATAGGTTCCGTATGGAGCCAGGGGGCAGCTATAAGGGGAGACAGGCATTTGGAAACAGGAGCCCTGGGATTCTAGGGAGAGGCAACGGCTGGATGACAGAGGAGCAGTCAAACTTCCTGTTTTCTTTCTGCCAGTGTAGAGTTCTTTCTGGGAAGGCCCTGTGCAACCAGGAGTGACATGACAGATTTGTCCTGGTGTGAGATCCCCTATTGCTAATGGAGTAGGAGTGAGAAGAGGATTTACCTGTGCAGTAAGGAGACAGGTGACTTTCTCCATAGTGGCTTTCCCTACAATCAGCTAGAGGCAATAGCTGTTAGGGATGAGGGATGAGGGAAAAACAAGATGGCAGGAGTCTGTGTCCATAAGAAGTACCTGGATAACAGCTGCTCTGTGATATACAATGATTTAGGCATCCGAAGAGCAAGAATTAAAGAACCATGTTTGAGCTGTTACACATTTTTGGATAGCCAATCTGAAAAATACAGACGGAATGCAAACAATTTGCAGTCAGAACTATAAGGAGACTTTTGTCACCTTGGTCTCTAGTCCCTCATCTAAGCAAATGTACAGATATTCCTGCAGCCTCTCTTGTAGAACTCAGAGCTAGAATGTTTAAGTAGATGCTGTCAGTGGCTGCCCTCCCGGAACCATGCAATCCAGAGCTCTTGGGTGACTCCGCCTTCCAGGAACTCATCTTCAGTTCAGAGAATCCCTGAGTGGAACAAAACCACAGTATTCATGTTGGGTTTTGGTTTTAGGAGATCCACGCCCCTCCAATGCCTGAAATAAGGCTTGAGCGGTTAATGATTGGAGTTGATGTATCCATGTTTCTTGTTTTTCACCTCTCCCCTTAGCTTACTTTGAAAAACAAATTCTTTCCCAGTGCTGTCACTCATTCACCCTCAGCAAAAGCTAATGACATAATTAACTCTGCATTGGCCATGTTCCTTCTTCTACCTTGCATTCTTATTCTTACCACTGTTCTGGTCACAAACCCCATTCATAAACTTGAATGTCCATCTCAAGTCTGTTTTGGGGGAAAACCAAAAGTTGGTGTGTATATACCTGATAATTCATATGTTGAAGCTCTCAGCCCAACCCCAAATGTGACTGTGTTTAGACACATACCCATTAAAGTTTAGAACAGTAAAATAAAAACATCAGTGTGGATACCAATCCAATCTGATTGATGTCATCATGGGAGGAATTTAGAAAATGCAAAATGACACCACTGGCAAATGTGCAAAGAGGACCTACCACATTTAGAGGCATGAAGGAGACCCCATGCTGCAAACCAAGGAAAATGGCCTTAAAGAAAACCAACCTGTTGGCAACTTGAAGTTAAATTTTCAGCCTCTAGAAAGAAAGAAAGAAAGAAAGAAAGAAAGAAAGAAAGAAAGAAAGAAAGAAAGAAAGAGAAAGA
>LZPO01009524.1:0-18971 GCA_001675575.1 Neotoma lepida
CTTTCTGTTTTTAAAAATCTTTTATTTCTATGATTTCTTAGTGCCTTGCTCTAAAAAAAAATCTCTTAAGATTATGCTGTAAAATCTCATGTCAGAATTAGTAAATTCCTCATTTTGTATGCTTAAAATATTTGTAAAATATGTAATAAAAGTTGCCTTTAAACTTACAACTAAAGGCTTATAATTCAAAATATATTCACAGGCAAACTTAATTTGCTGCAATATAGTATATATGATTCAACTCTTGTTTAGGATAAGTGTGTATTGTGTGTATGTGTGTGTGGGTGTGTGTGTATATGTGTGTGTAACTTGGATTCAACTCTNTATGTATGTGTATGCTACTTAGATTCAACTCTGTGTATATATGTGTATGTAACTCAGATTCAACTCAGAGTAAAAAGTAAATAAACCTAAATAAAAATAAATGGCAACAGTGTGGCTCTCCTCCATCTTGATAAATGACCTCATGAAGATGTAAGCAGTCACATGGCTGGCACCCATCTTTACTAAGGTTGAAGAGTACATGCCATGTGACTTAACCACCATCTTCAGATGACCACAGGGCACAGAATAACAATTGCAGAACTTTTTCTTCCTAATGAGTTCTCTGCTTATCATTGTATCAAGTTTTAGACTAAGGAAGCAACATGTCTCCAAAATATTTTGCATTGGTATGGACTTTTATATGATGATAAAAATTTAAGGTTATATTTGCTACAAAATGCTACATATGTGATTCAACTCTGGTTTAGAATATATTGTATATGATGATAAAATTTTAAGACTATAAAGGTCTACTTAGATTAACAAAAGCTGATTGAATAAGTACGTCTAACTAACTTATGCCTTTGCTAGCTGTTCAACACCAAGTGGCGAGAAAATTTAGATAAGTAACAACATATGCTGAGTATGTTTGATGAATAAAGTATATTTGATAATCAAGATTTATAAACTCTTAAAGTCTATTCATATTCACAGTAAAATNTTCTACCTTCTTTGTCTTTGTTCACTTTAAACTTTAGCCATTTGGATAAACTAAACCATACCAAAACAAAATAAAAACCTGAAAAATTCAATAATGGTGCATTATAAAAGAGCAGTAAATTTGCCAGGCCAGTCTCTCTATGGACTGTATCTATAATTAAAAGTTTTGTTTTGATACTAGAAGAGCTTCAACTCAAAAATTGTTTATTTTTAAGGCTAAATTTAACAGTGATGGAATGTAAACTTCTAGTCTTATAAAAACTACTAACTCATTGTAAACTGGTAAGGATAATTGAGACATGCAAGGTAATGGTCAGTTACCTTATAAGTGATCAAATTCTTTAATGTGCCCAGAATTATACTTGTAGGCACGCTAAGTGCTAATGTAATTCAGAAATAAGATTATTTAGCCTCCTGTATATATCTTCCAAGTTAAGCCTAAAACAAGTAACTATAAACAAGCAAAGCTTGTTTAGTTTAGATATAATTAATAGAAAGATGGTTCTCAGATTCTTCAAAGAAATACTGAATATGGAATTTAAAATGTTCATTACAAAGGGGGCTGGGGACTTCCCCTGATAGAAAGAAGTGCCAGGTCCTGGCAGCAACCCTGAGATCTCCTCTGAAGAAGATGATGGAGCACAGAAGAACTCCATCTGGAGCTTGCTTTAAATGTGAGAAAGCTGGCCACTGGGTAAAAAATTTCCCTTCACTTTGCCTGGCCAGGATGATGTCCAAACTGCAGACAAGCAGTACACTGGGGAGTTGATTCCTCTGCTTTGCCTACACAAGGTAGACCAGTCCCCACAAGTTCCTACTCCACAGGAAAGTCTCTTGAACCTTCTGGACCTGGCAGTCAAAGACTGATACTGCCCTAGAACCTCTGTCTCCAAGTGCCACAGTAGAACCTAGAGTAATGGTCCAGGTAGTTAGTAAGTCTCTATTATTTTTAATAGGTTTGGGAGCCTCTTGGTCTTTATTTCCTGCCTATTCTGGTAAAAATCTGTCCTTCTCAGATCTCTGATGGTGTTGACAACTAGGCTAGTTATAGCTTTACCAGTTTAGCAGCAACCAAGGCTTCAGCTCTCTTCTCTGTTCTCTTCTTGTGTAAAAATCAGGCCTTGGGCCTCAGTTTTCTAGAGCTACTACCATGTCTAGCTTTACAATGACTGTTCTTGGTAATCAACCATCTTTGTCTCATGGTAAATGGTTGGTTAGAAAAAAGTGTAAAGTTTATGCAAGGTCTGAGGATATGAAAGTTTAAGTTGTGAAGGTCTTAAGAAAATGTTTTAAGATATGTTACAAGTTATAAAGGTCTAAAAAATGTCTTAAGGTGTGTAAATGTAATTTATAAAGGTATAAGGAAACGATTTAAGAGAAATATGAAAATGAAAACTGTTTCTGATCTCTTTCTCTGTCTATACTATTGTTATATTAAGACTTCAAATGTTCAGAGTTTTAACATTAATCAATAGAGTTTGGATAAGCTATTAATCTAGCTCTCGTAGCACTGATTACTACTGTCATAGTCACAAACTCAAGATTTTAAATTTCTTTTGTTTGTCTTCTAAGTATAGACTAGAATGTACTTCCCATTGTGCTAAAAACATCTGTCTAATCTATATACACCCCGTCTTCTGGATAGAGGAAGGAGTGTTAATGCTTTCAGCCTCAAATCATTTTGAGTCTCCAAGCTTCTACTATAACTCATAGGCATGAGTCTACTACCTTTTCTACAATGCAGATTTCAGTACAGATTNAAATCAATAGGAATGTTAACATATCTAAAACTTATCTCTTTTTGTAAACTTAAAAAATTCTTGTAAGCTTCAGTTAATTAATTTGAATCTACCATTCATGAGCCAAATGGACTCCAGGTAAGTACTGTCACTCAACTCCATTTGCCTATTCTGCTTAATTCCAAGGGTGGAAAACACCCCCACTCCCCTGGTCTTGAGACTCCCCTTCCCAAACTACTAGGAACATGGGATGGGCCTAAAAGTCTCAAATGTACACCTAAGAAAAAAATTTCTCCCTAAACTCCTTAACTTTCCCTACTACCCCTAACATAAATTTCCTCCAGCAACCTGCCAGTTCCAGGTGTTCCCTCAAAATCTGCATCCCACACAGCTTCAAAGCAGCCTAGAAACAGGTGGTCTAACCTCACAAACTGATCCAACAACTACTTGCATGTCCCTAGTCCCAGATGGTCCTGCAGAGCCTGAACAGCTAGTTAAACAGCCTGCTCTTCCAGGACTTGGCCAGAATCACATCTTTCTTGGGTCCCCAAGGATGTCTAAGCCCCAGACAGAAGGAAGCAGTTTAGAGAGCACACTATTCCCATTTCTGCCTTACCAGCAACCTCTTCCTATTTCCTCATCTTTTATAATAAACAAAATGGAGGAATGTTAGGAACCAGGTACTCCCCTGCTTCCCTTCAGCAACTCAGTGCCAGCAGCCACATCATCAGTACCGGCAATACACTTTAAAAAGTCTGGGCCACCACANTCTGCTCTCTCGATTTCTGTCTCCCTGCTTCTCTGCCTCTGTCTCTCCCTATCTCTCTTGTCCCCACTCAGAGGCAACCTCCTCCACTCCAATAAATCTCTTGTGTGAGACTGTTGCAGTGTGGTTTCTGGAGCATTCCTTGGTGCAGATGAATTCACCAAGGTACTCTTCTTCTGCAGAAACCCTAACACATGATACAATGGCAAAAATGTAATACTGCCATTCTATGTGTGATCAATAAGAAAAGAACAAAATTTTCAGATTAAAACAAGTCAAGTAAACATTACTTCCATAGCTCCAAGACTGGCTTTAAGGTATGTTTGGTCATGATAAGAGCTTCTTGCTAAGGTTATATATTTCTTTTGTTTTTTTCATTCCTTTGGGCTTTACACTGTGAAATTAATTTGTGCTTTAGCTCTTTGATATTTTAGATCAATTTATTTTATTTGCTTTCATATTAGCTCTCCTTTTTTTTTTTTAAACGTTTTACTGCTGCAATACAAGAGAAAGAATCAAGGCATCCAACCTCTTCTTGGAACTGGAATCTAAGATTTCTTCTTAGATACTATGGTTTCAACTTAACTTTCTTATGGTTTTAAGAAAATCTGCTAATCATTTTCCTGGAATATTTAGGGTAGAGATGACAGTCTTTTAGCCAGCTACAAATGAAGAAGAAGTAAGATGATATAGTACTTGAAAATATTCACTCATTAATTAATTCAAATTTTCAATAAGCAGATCCTAAAAAGTCAAAATACCGAGACAAGCAACTATAATAAAATTTTAACAACCAGATATTCTGTTGACAACTGGGGACTCCCACCTGCATCAGGTTGAGTGTATACCTGCTCCAAACAAAGGAAATTACTACTCCCTTGAAACTTCTGGGTTTCAGCCTACTCATATATGTTCTGGAAGACATCCTGAAACATAAGAAGATGTTTCTTCTGTCCCAAACCAGTTTTTGGTACATGTATATTATGGCAAACTGTACCCTCTATGTGAACTTCCAAAAGATTCCATTGTTTATCATTTTATTCTTATGTACATTTAAGCATGTGTATGACTAAAATCAGATGCATTATGGGAAGGGACAAGTGCAATAAGCAAAGGCTTGTGTGATCAAAACAGAGAACTAACTAAATGATGCCACACAACAAGGAAACTACTTCTCTTGAGCCCCATAAAAATAACCCTAAACAACTATCATATACTTTGAGTATGCTCACTCATGTAACCCTCTGTTACTCCTGACATCTGTTTCTTGCTGTTTAGTACAACCACTTGCTTTTAATAAAGTATTCATACTACCTTGTAATCTGTGTATACTATTGATGCATTCTCTAATGAAATGCAAAGGCCCTGTAAACACCTGCCCCAGACGATTAAAACTGTAATAAAATTTAGCAGAGTTCAATTATGCAAACATTTAAATAGCATGTAGATTAATATCATGTAAGTAGATTTCTCACTAAAATTCCTAAATGAGTTATTTGACTGTGACATGAATTGTCACACTACATGTACTATAGTGTATTCTATACTATATACTATGTATATACTATCATGTGTGAATGTGTATATATGTAGAGAGAGACAGATATAAAGAGAGAGCATGAAGTTGGGAGTTTAGGGAAGGGAATCTTGGAGGATTTGGGTAATATGATAAAGTTATATTTGTGAAATTCTCAAAGAATTAATAAAAACATAAAATTTGAGATGTAAAAGCAAAATAAATTATTGTGGAATATTCCTTTACATTGTGTGAAGATATTTTCTGTGATTATGTTAATAAAAAGCTAAATGGCCAATAGCTAGGAAGGATTTTTGAGGCAGAGAGAACTCTGGGAAAAGAAGGGCAGAGTCACAAAGGGTCATCAGCCAGACATGGAGGAGTCAGGAAAGCAGCATGGGCAGTACAGAGTGAAGGTAATAAAGCCACAGGTAGAAAGTAAATTAAAATAAATGAATTAATTTAAGTCAAAAGAGCTAATTAGAAACAAGCCTAAACTATCAGCCGAAATTTCATAATTAATAATGTAGGGCCCAAGGCAGCTTGGCCACACTGTTGCTATGACAGGCTCATGGGGGACCAGTTAGAGAGTAGGCCTAAGTTTCAGTTTTACTATAAGACAGCACCCACTTCCAGGAAAAAACACAAACTGACACCACCAGGAATGGGCCAATCAACATTGGGGAAAAAACTAACATTCCAACCATTACAGATAGGATCACCAGATGCCCTTAGCCTAGGACGTACCTATCCCCTTTTACCAAGACATCCCTACACAAATATCAGCCAATCAGGGGCCCTGAAACTTGGAAATCCTCTCACCCCAACCTCTGCTATAATAAAAACCCTACCTCAATTGTACTCAGGGCTCTGTGATTGTACTGTGGCATCAGACTGATGGAGGGTTCAAGCTTGAGCTTGAATAAAGACTCTTTACTTTTGCATATGGATTCAGACTCCTTGGTGGTCTCTGGGGTACTCGGTGACTTGGGCATAACAAGGAGTCTCTGTGTCATTTACTTGGCAGGACAGAGAAAGAATCACTACAAATGGTATCTAATGACTGAGCACATATTTCCACATAAGACCCAAGAAAGCTTAAAAAACAAAAGGTTCCAAACACAAAAACAGAGCCAAATGTGGCTTCATAGTCCCATAGTCTCTCATGTGGGATTCAATACACAGACATATCTCTGGCTACTGCCTGCAGGCAGCCAGTTTGAACCACCAGCATGCCATGAGCTAAACTGCGCTGCAGTTTACATTTTGCTCATGAAGACAGAAAAGTTTACAGATATGCAGTAAAGCAGGTCCAGATGGAAAAGAACTCTACACAGGTTACAGTGTGTTTAACAATATTTGTAGGCTTAAGAAAAAGAAAAAGAGTATAGATGGTCATAATAAGTAAATAAATAGTTTAAAAATAATAAGGTCTTTTTTAAAAAAAAGAATAAGCCACATAAAGATAAAAAATACACAGGGAGTCTGGATCCTGTATATTATTGTTTGTCTTTAAAGTTTTTGATTGCTGATGAACAAATGATAACTGCTGAGAGACACTGGATTATGAAAACTGCTAAATTAAACCAACCTATATATTTTTAAAATGTCTTGATTGTAGTCTGAAGTTTTCCTGTGTTCCACAGCTGCTCGGTCCCAAGTAAACACACAGAGGCTTTTATTAATTACAACACATATTCACAGCGTACAAAAAGACCATCCCACAGCACTTTCCCTTTTCTGTCTAATCAAAAAGAAAGGTTTTTAACTTTAAGGTAGCAAAATTACATATAACAAAACAATTATAACAAAACAAGAATTACAGTTACAATATCTAGTCTATTTGTATTTGGCAAAATTAAAGAAAATATTCTTTCATCTGTGCTATATTTGTCAGTCTAAAATTTTATATCTAATTTATTNTTTATCATGACTAAAGAAAACTGTAACCATCTAGTCTTCAACTCCATCAAAGACCCCAGAAAGATTTAATANTATCTGAGTAAACAGGAAGTGCNTTGCAAGCAATTTCCAAAATTCTAGAAATGTCAGAGACATTTGGCTGCCTGGACAGTCACCCAAATTTCCTCTGTAACGTTTAGGCATCTGTGTTCAGCCTACAGGCCTAGAGAATCTGNCATACTTTTCAATGAAGCAGAAAATTTGAAGAACTATTTCATCTATTGGCAAAGTTCATCAGTCACTTTTTCCTGTGTCCTGCAGAATGTTTGACGGTTTCATGTGAAGCAGAAACCTAAAGGAACATCCTGCCTTGTTTTTGTAAAGTACAGTTGGTCATTTTCTTATGGGTCCTGCATGTCTAGGTTATACAATGTACTGTCAAGAAGCCCAGGCAAGAGCAGTTTCTTACTCAAATGGCTAGCCTTTTCCATATTTTAAGCAAATTCCATAATGAGTTTCTTTGATGCCCATAATCCTCTTTGAAGTAATTGGTGCTGCCAGGAGCAGATGTGTCTCATTGTCCAGAAAAGTTTAAGTTCTTAATACATTTTAATGCCATATTCTGTAGGTCTTTGAAGTGTTTGAAGATTACATACCTAATTAAAACATATCTTTGTATACATAGAAAACTTAACTAACATGACTATAAAATTGAATATCAGAGATTACTAATTATTAATCTGTATTTCTTAATTATACCTTACAATTTTAAANNAGTTACATAAACATAATACCTTAAACAAGAGTAAANATATATATATACAGTATAACAAAATTGATCTTAAATTTATATCAATAAACCAAATCCATATCAATGTAAAGTATTTTGAGATTAATAGTTTTTTTTTATCAAAGTAGATTTAATAATTTTTTTATCATTTCTATATCATATCCTCCTTTTTTCTTTAGAAAGAGATTGCATTTATAATCAACCCCCTTTAAATAAAAACAAACATTCATAAACAATATTCTGGGAATTTGGGTATACTTCCTGCTGATTGGAGGAACTGACAATTGTATGAGGATCCTGAGAAAATTTAGGATTAAAGTCAAACCCTGATTGGAGTAGTCTGTGAGGCTACATCATCTCAACCAGGTCCCTTGAAGCTGTTCTGGATGTTGGATCATCTGTAGACATCTCAGGGGGTCTTACTTGATGGAACCATATTAACCTGGAAGGAATCTACCACAGCTTCTGATCTTCTGTGGAAACAAAAGCAGAACCTCTTTTCCAAAGCAACATATCCTTAGTCCCAAATTNTGAAGCCGAGATACCTTTAAGATATATATGTTGGTCTAACTTAGCAGCCCCTAAAATTAAATGTCTCTCTGCAGTTAAAAATCCCAAAGACAGCACAATAATATACAGTATCCAGACTCTCTGTGTATTTACTAGCTTTACATGACTTTTTTTTTTTATTCTGTTTCGTTTTTAAGGACTTTCTCTATCCTTTTTCTTTTTTCTCCCAAGCCTATGTATATTTTTAAACACAGTATAACCCATTTAGTTTTTTTTCCCATCTGAATCTGTTTTATTGTGCATCCATTTCTGACTTAGAGAGTTTTTAAACTGTTAAGCTGCATGGCTAAGATGAAAGCTTGGCTTTGACTGCTGGCTCTACCCCATTTGGCTTCTCAACATGGAACAGGTATTAATGAGTCATGTTTACCTCCCCAATTCTAGGAAGCAGTATTAAGTAGCATGCAGTCAGTGATTGGGAGAAGCTTCTTTGTACCACAGCCTATGGGATAGACTGAAGAAATCTGCCATGCCGCTTAGCTCATAGTGGCTGGCAGCCAGCTCCATCTTGCAGGCAGCTGTCAAGAGATGTGTCTCTGCACTGCTGCTGGCATGAGACTGTGAGACTAGGAAGCCCAGTGTGGCTCTGTTTTTGTGTATTCATAATCTTTAAGCTTTCTCAGGTCTATGAGGATCAATGCCCCATGTTGACCCCAAATGTAGTCAGAAATTTTCGTGTCCTGAAGCCACTAGGTCCCAAGTAAACACACAGAGGCTTATATTAATTACAAATTGTTTAGTCTATGGCTCAGGCTTACTGCTAACTCGCTCTTTTATCTTAAATTAGCCNAATTTTATTAATCTATGTATCACCACATGTCTTGGGGCTTTACCTGTGTTCCATTACATCTTGCTCCTCTGGCAGCACTCAATGTCTCCCTTGACTCTGCCTTTCTTCTCCCTGTATTTCTCTTGGATTTCTCNCCTGGCTATATCCTGTGTTGCCATAGNNCAAAACAGCTTCTTCATTAACCAATAGCAGCAGCACATATTCACAGNGTACAGAAAGACTATCCCACAGCACTTAACTTCAAAATGGAAGTAAAAAAATATGTTACATTGGAAAAGAGGTTATACTTTTGTTTCCACAGAAAAGGCTGTGGATTCCTTCTAGATTAATAGAGATCAGATTTGACTGTGGGAGACCCTCTGAGTATCTTGGCTACAGAAATGGGGGAAGAAGCCAAACAAAGACNATATAGCAGGTGATGTGTAAGCTGGTCCCCCTTGACATGGGAACAGCTCTTAAATGAGATGAGATATGATAAATCCTGTTGAGTACAGGGTCCTAATGACTTATTATTACATGCCATCCTTCCATATGGCAGGGATAGAGATTAATATTACAGTTTGATTATGCAATCTAAATGAACTTCTAAAGTTGATAGATGCCTTTTATCTGCTCAAACACAAGACAAAAAATTACCTTTAACTGACTTGTGCACACTGCACATTCCATAAATGTGTTAATGCAGATGTGTATGTTACCTTTGAAAGTTTTTTCAGAGTAAAGGGATCAGACACCAATGAAAATGGTGGCCCAGGTGATCCAGCCTCACAGAGTGCCTATGTTGCAGTTTTCTCAGAGTTCTGCATCCAGAACAGCTTCAGGTTTGTTGGCTGAGGTTGTCCAGCCTCACAGACTACTCCAATCAGGACTTCAGATAAGCCTTGCACTTTCCCATTGCACAGAGACTGGACAACAAATAATACAGCTAACTCTCTCAGGACTTTACCATTGTCCCAATTGTCCCAGAGTCTCCTAAAGATGCCAGTGGCCACAGACAACAGGAAGCAGTCTAGAAAATACAATGCCCCCATTTCCAAGAGGTGGAGTGGATGGCTTTTGGTCATTTGATGGGTTATAAATGTTTATCATAGTTTAGGGGGGTGGTTACAAGTGTTATTGATCATGGTCAGGAAAAAAGCCAAACAAAGGAGTTAGATTCAAGAATCTCTTTCTGAAGGAAAAAAGGGGGATATAGCATAGAAATGATGAGATAAAAGGGTGGATTGTTAAGTTTACTTTAAACAAGCACTAGTCTCAAATATTTTAAATTGGTATAGATTTTTGTATATTGATACAAATTGAAGGTTTTTTAAGAACATTTTATATATTATATATATATATATACTTGTTTAAGGTATTGTACCTATGTAGCTCATTTAAAAAGTTTATGTAAGCCGGGCAGTGGTGGCGCACGCCTTTAATCCCAGCACTCGGGAGGCAGAGGCAGGCGGATCTCTGTGAGTTCGAGGCCAGCCTGGACTATCGAGTGAGTTCCAGGAAAGGTGCAAAGCTACACAGAAAAAACCAAAAAAAAACAAAAAAACAAAAAAACAAAAAAACAAAAAAAAAGGTTATGTAAACTTTTAGTCTTTGGAAGTTATTTAGGATAATAATACAGATTAATAGTCATCTATAACTATCAAACTTATAGTCATGTTAGGCATGTTTTCAAGGTCATACAGAGATATATTTTAGATAGATAAGTGAAGAGATATATTTTAGATTAGATAAATGATCTTCAAGCACTTCAAAGACCTTCAGAATATGACATTTAAAATGTTTTAACAACATAAAGACATAAAGCTTTTCTTGACAGTGAAACACAGCTGCTCCTGACATCATCAATCTATTTCAGAGAAGATGATGGGAAACAAAGAGCTTCCATATGGAGTTTGGTTTTTTGTGGCAAAAGTTAGCCATTGGGCAAGCAAATGCTTTTGTCTTGACTGCTGACAGTATGCTCTCCATATTGGGCAAGCAGGACACAAAGGAAAGTGATTGCTAAACTTTGCCAAAAACGGCAGGACAATCCTTCCAAATTCCTGCTTCACAGAAAAGTCTCAAATATTCTAGGCCTGTAGCTGAAGATGGATGCCGCAGCATTACAGAGGAACCTTGAATGATTCTCCAGGTAGCCAGATGTCTCTATCATTTCTTAGTTTTGGAAATGGCTTACACTGCACTTCCTTTTTACTCAGGTAATATTATATCCTTCTGGGGTCCTTGATGGAGTTGAAAACTAGATAGCTATAGTTTTCCTTAGTTGTGATAAAAGGTAAATTAGCTACAGAACTTAAGACTCTCCAACATAGAATAAATAATGGAATATTNCTCCAAAAATGCCAAATGCAAATACAAATTGACTGAACATCATAAATGTAAATATTACTTNATAATTGTTCTTATTGTTTATAATTTTTTATATTAGAGTTAAAACTTTTTCTTTTTATTTAGACAAAAAGGGGGAAATGTTGTAGAATATTCCTGTAAATTGTGTGAAGATATTTCACTGTGATTGGTTTAATAAAAAGGTAAATAGCCAATAGCTAGGCAGGATTTTGGGGGCAGAGAAAACACTGGGAAGAAGAAGGGTGGAGTCACATAGAGTTGCCAGCCAGACACAGAGGAAGTAGGAAGACCACATGGGCAGTACAGAGTAATGGTAATAAAGCCACAAGGCAGAAAGTAAATTAAAAATAAACTGGTTAATTTAAGTTATAAGAGCTAGTTAGAAACAAGCTTAAGCTATCTGCTGAGCTTTTATAATTAATAAGAAGTCTCTGTGTCATTTATTTGAGAGCTGTCTGGCAGGACAGAGGAAGATCACTACAGTAAAGAAATAAAATAAATGGTAAATAAAATGAAAAATGGTAAAGAAAATGGAAAAAAGATCACTATTATTCCTACCAACTTACACTCTGAACATGATTGGTTTCTTTTCTATTGCAGAAAAACTGTTTTTCTTTTTCTTTCCAAAGCCAGAGTATGTATCTCATATATTTTTCCCTTCTGAAAACATACAGCTTCCAACAATTATTTACTAGTTTGTCTAGTTTTCTTTGCTGCTGGTGTCTCTGTGCATTTTATGACACTAACATTCNGGTCCATACAACTTAGCTCATAAATATAGATTTTTTTCCCCTGAATTTTAGCTATTTTATTTTTGTATTATTTGTTTGTTTTTCATTTTATTGTTCTTCCTATATATGCANGAAGAGGAAGAGTAGCAAAAATAATTCTCTGTAGCAGTTTAATAATTCCCTTAGNGTCTAGTAAATTCTGGTCGAACTATTGTTAATAAAAACTGGGAAAAAATGAGAAATAAATAAATTTCCCATAAATCTCATAAACAGGTCAAAATATTCTTAACTACTCTAGTTGAATAAAGATATGTGAGTTCTTAAAATCCTAAGGGACCTTATTTTTTCCAGTAAGTGAGAATTATATTACTATTATATAAAAGTATGAAGTCTAAAATAAGAAAAATAACTTATGAAAATTACATGATGATTTTCTTTGAAGATATATTAATTATCTTAGTGTTTGCCAGGATAATCATGGTCAAACATCTTCAGACATGATTTTAATCTATTTAAAGATATATGTAATCTCTCTCTCCCTCTCACCATATATGCACATGCACACACTATACATTATGTAAGCAATATTAAATCTATATTACAAGAAAATATTCTCGTTTTGATAAGTTTAGTCAACAATCTACTAGTTTTCATTACAATTTTAAAAGTGGAAAAAATAATTAGTTCTCATTTTTTTCTTATCTAAAGTAATAATAAACCCCAAGAAGAAATATTAGATACTTTGACAATTCCTTATAGACTAACTTTATAGCAGAATGTTTTTATTAAACAAATCACTTGAGAAAAACAATCATTCATATTATCTTCTAAAATTTCATGATAAGAAATATTAACCTTGGTTTGTTTTCTAAGACACAAAGTAACAAAAATGTATTTCAGAAATGACAAATCTGTTGCTGAAATTTTGAATAATTAGAAGTCTAGAGAAATTTCAGAATGCTATGTTTTATTTTTAATTATTTATTCATTATTTTTTGTTTTTTGTTTTTATTTTGAGATAGACTGTGTATATGTAGCCCTGGTTAAACTGGAAATTATTATGTACACAAAGATGGCCTAAAACTCATAGAGATCTGCCAGCCTCTGTTTCCGGAGTGCTAGAATAACAGGAGTATGTCATAAGGCCAGTTTCTCATAATGGACAATTTTGATATGAATTCAGTTGATCAAAACCCCAGTAGGAATGTGGACAAATCTGTGCTATCTGAAAGAAATGGGAATGAAGACTCTTAGAAATTTGAATAGTGGCTGTGATGTGATTACTGCTGGATGTTTTTAACTAAGTTTANAGAGAAATGGGCATTAAAGGTAGACCAAAAGACTTTTAAAGACTTTTAGTATAGCCAGAAAAGAATACTATATTTCNAGTTTGGGTCAAGGAAGGTGTGATCACTGAAGAGTTTAACACCCTTAAATGCAACCAAGTATGTTTTGTGTGTGTGTGTGTGTGTGTGTGTGTGTGTGTGTGTGTGTGTGTTTGTGTGTAAAACAAAAATAACTAAAAAAGACAATGTAAATTGAGGAAGGAATGGGACACACAAGAGTAAATGGAGGGTGGAAAAGATAAGAATAAGAGACATAGATGCAGTGTTTATATATGAAGTTCTCCAAAAATAATATGTAATACAAAGAATAAGAATGATGAAACAGATTAATCATCACATTCTCAAATGTATAAATATGCAAATTATTTGAAAGATTGTGTCTTGAGAAGATAAATTGTGTCCCAATTACATATTGAAAATATGTCATTAGATTTTTTATTTTATAAGCACTCATCACTAACAGTTTACCTTGATTCTCAGAAAACTTTAAACAAAAGCTTTCAGGAATGATGAAACTGATAAAAACAGTGGGGAATCTTGAAGATGGGATGAATACTTTAAATTATGAGGTGAGTATCAGTTCCTTGGGATAGAAGATAACATGCCATGTCTTAAACATGTAATTTTATCTACAGGTTGAAATGTTGAAATTTTCATCCCAAGCTGATGTTATTGAAAGGTGATTGATCACGAGGTCTCTAACTATCAGTGGTTTAACCCATTGATAAATTTATACAGAGTGGGTTACTAGGAGGCTATTAGGGGCTGATTGGAAGAAGTAAGTATCAGGAAAAATTCTTGTGAAGGACTTATCTTGCCCATGTCCTGTTCTAACTCCTTACTTCCGGGTGTCATTAAGTGAGTGACTTCCTTTTCTGTGTGCTCTTGTTGCCATGATGCTATTGTCTCACCACCATGGTATCAATGAAACAGTCATGGACTCAATTCTCTGAAACTATGAGGAGACAAACCTTTGGATTGTTGAGTTGCTTTATCAGGTAACTTGGCACAGAACTGAAGTGCCAATTGACACATTTCTCAACCTGATTTAATACTAGAGGGTTAATGTCATATCTAAGATGGTGATTTCCATTTGCTCACAGACTGTTTGCCTAGTTGTGCCCTGCTATCTCTGCAGTTGCTTAGTAGTCATCTCTACTGAGTCCACATGACCTCTAGTCTGACAGCATTTGATNTCCTGTTAGGAAATTAAGTTCAATTTTTAAAATGGTGGTTAAATTATTGACACATTAGTAGAGATGAATGTCTTTAATATGTGGAAAATACAGACTCAAACCTCTCTTTCTTTAATTAAATTAACTTTAGATTTGTCAATTATATATTCATTTGTTCCACAGTCTCCCTTGCTGATTCTGAACACTATCCTTCTGGAAATATGTGATGACTATTGGGAGGCTTTGCATAGTGGGTCAAGCTACATCAGTTAATGCCTTACTGAAATGTCCCAATTTGAATGAAATGGTATATATCAATGGAAGCATAATATTTGTGAAATTGTTTATAATGTACTTTACTATAGTAGGAATAGTGTGATGGATCACTACCACAATCACTAACAATGAGAAACACCTTTAATTTAGACTTGGTTCTTCATATTCCTTGTTCTAAAACAAAGAGAGCCATGTTATTTCCATAATCATATCATCAATTGCAGTGCAGATTTGAATTTAAGGAATGCAAATCTGGAGCATACAACTTTCACCATTACATGTTATTTCTTTTTTAATATGCAATCGTGAATGTCTAGAAAGAAATGAAGATGCCATATTTCCTCTGTACCACCAACGCTTTACAGAGAATGTAGTGTTAATCACATACTAATTATGTGAGTGCCTGGAGTGAAGGCAATTGAACTCAATTAGACTATTTTGGATGCAGTGACAAAACAAGATCCTGGGCATGCTTAAGGAACAGAACAATTATTTTCATAATATTAGTACTTTGAGTTTCTGAAGGATTCTCTATTCCTGACAGAGAGATAACGGCTCTTCCTCTGTGTCTGTGCCTAGCCTTTTCTTGGGAAAATGTCATGAGAGAAATCAACAAAGAGAGGAATAATCTTTCCGGTGGTTCTTCTCTTAGGTTGACAGTTCTATTCATCAGCACCCTGCTTTCTAGCTTCATGGAAATTATTTTATTTTATTTTATATTTTGAGACGGGGTTTCACTGTAGCTTTGGAGCCTGTCCTGGAACTTTGTAGAACAGGTTGGCCTCGAACTCACAGAGATCTGCCTGTCTCTGCCTCCCAAGTGCTGGGATTAAAGGCGTGCCCATGTAAATTTTTTAATCACTGATAAATACAGTTTGTCTCCAATCCCATGTATGTTGGAAGTCAGGGTTTCAGTGTGTAAATGTTGGGATAGATTCAATTCATTTCATCCCAGAATATTATCTTGTTCTTCCTGCTGGGAAAAGAAAAAAGTCTCCATGAAATGTATATGTTTTTCATTTCTATCTCTGTCACTCTCTGTCTCTGTCTGTCTGTCTCTGTCTGTCTGTCTCTGTCTGTCTCTCTCTGTTTCTGTCTGTCTTTCTCACTGGTTTTTTGAAACAGGATTTCTCTGTGTAACACCTCTGGCTGTTCTAGAACCCACTCTGTAGAACAGGCTGGCCTCCAACTCACAGAGATTCTCCTGCTTCTGCCTCCCCAGTGCTGGGATTCAAGGTGTATGCCACCAGCACCTGGCTCATTTCCCTTTTTAAAATAGAAAATAGATTTTTCTCACATACTGTACACCCTAACCACAGTTTCCCCTCCCTCGCTCTACTGCTCCTAGCTCTTCCCTACCTCCCCTTCCCCCCAGATCCTCTCCGTATGTATTTCTTCTTCAGAAAAGAGCATGTCTCCAAGAAACAACAGCCAGAGAGAACAAAACAAGATACNGTAAGACAGACAAAAACCTTCCTATCGAGGCCTGACAAGGCAATCCAATAGGAGGAAGAGATCTCAAAAGCAGGCAGAGATAGAGCTGCTCTCATTATTAAGAGTCTTGCAAAAACACAAATCTACCACCCATAACATACACACAGAGGACCTGGTGCAGACCCAGGCAGGCCCGGTGCTTGCCATTTCAGTCTCTGTNAGCCCTTCTTAGTTGACTTGGTGGGCCATGTTTTCCNGGTATTCTCCAACCCCTTTGACTTCTACAGTTTTTCTTCCCCCTTTTCTTCCAGTCTCCCAAATCTTTGAGTGGAGGGACCAAATGGAGACTTCCAACTTAGATTCTTTCTCTGCATAATGTCTGGCTGTGGTCTCTACATCTGTTCCTGTCTGCTGCTGGAGGAAGCCTCTCTGATGATTACTGGACAACACACCTATCTAAGAGTGTAGCAGAATATCATTAGGAATCATTTCAATGAGTGTGTGTGTGTGTGTGTGTGTGTGTGTGTAGGTAGAGAGACCTTCTGTCCTAGTATCAGCCTGGGTTATTTAGGGATCTTCGTGGGAAGTCCTAAGTCAACAACTCAATGGAATATAACCAGTTCCACCACTAGATGCCTGGCTACAGAAGATGTCCAGTTCAGACTCCATATCCTCCATTACTAGGAGTCCTCACTACAGACACCCTTAAAGACTCCAAGAAGTTTCCACTGCACAAGTTCTCATACCACCCCCTTAATGCTTCCCAAATTCCAGCTGTCTCCGCTCTTANTGTCTCCTTCTATCCCTCCTCCTCTTTTTATTGTAAAAGTTTCAATTGAATTTTATGCAAAAAGTTCTTCCCATGCTTCTTAAAGGCTATAGATACAAAAATAGAAGTTATTTTACAGATAATTTTATTAAGTGGGCATGATCCTTGTAAAAGGGTAAAATTATTGAATTAGCATTGCGTATAAATTCAAATAAAATTACTCATATGCTAAGTGAAATAAATGGACTTCAATCCTTACTGGTATTATGAACATACCATATCAGAAAATTGTATTCATATTATTGTTATTATAATATTATTCATATTATTCAGCACCATCTGCTGAGAAGTCTCTCAGTGGCAAATCTACTCTTCTTTTCACATCTTACATTAATAGAGTGTTATTTTGATATGGTTCTAATAAATAAAGCTTGCTTGGAGTCAGAGGGCGGAGCTAGCCTCTATCTGACCTAAATTAACCATAGAGGTTTGGAGGACAGTAGACAGAGAAGAGACAGGATGTAGTAAGGCGGGCTGAGAGAGGATCTCTGCCCTTTTGGATGGGGGAAGNGAAGAGGTAGGAGGTGACTGGTGGCTGTTCCTTGCTTCTCTGATCTTTCAGGTTCTTACGCCAATATTTGACTCCCGATTTTTTTATTAATAAAGATTAATTAGATTAATGCTTCAAATAGAGATGTTCCCCAAAACTACTTCTCCAGTGTTACGTGGACTCACTTTCAGCTTTGTGAATAGAAGACAGAGCAGTAATACTGGAGACCATAGGTGCTGTGGACCGTGCCTGGAGTCTGCCTTACCTGTTCTGGGTCCTGCAGGGCATGTGGCTGTTTTCAGTTGCTCCCATTGGTTAGCAATGACGGCAAGCTCTTCACAAAAAAATTTATGGGAATCTCTCTGATTCACAGTAGAGCATGTAGTTATTTTACCATTACACATTTGCTTTTGCAGCCATATTTGTGTCAGATGGCTGCTGGCAATGCCAACAGAGCATCTGTTGAGCTCCTTTCCAGCTGTGCTTAGCTGTACTCCGATGAATAGCAGGTAAGTTTTGCAAGTGTCCACTTCCAGTGACAGCTTTCTGTTTGCTTTACCCTCTCAACAAGATTGACAGACAATTCCTCTTCCTCACACACCTCTACATGAATTCCAGCCTCAGCTTCCATTAAATTCTCCAGTCTTACAACATCCCTTTCTTTAACTTCTGTCTTAGCCCTTTTTGTGTAGATCACTTCCTGCTGAGGAGGCCCCCAGGAAACTCCTTTGACATGCAGTATGGTTACATTGAAGTTTTTCAAATGAAAACAGGCAGAGTGAAAATAGAGTTAGAAAACTTTGTTCTTACTAATAGTCAGTCATTATTAACACATTATTAACACATAACACATATTACAAGTAATGCTAAAACATTTCTTCAGTGTAATTCCTTCAAATTGGCTTGCCATGGATAACCATGACTGTTTACTATATATTTCTTCTGCATGTGATTGTGACTTTATGAAAATATGGAAGTTAGACATTGTTCTTTTTGCACATACTAACATTTAAATCAATTGTATCTTAAATTGTCTCAAGTTTCTGTAAAAAAACTTATGACAAAAACAGAAAAACATGAAAGACATATTGATTAATGGAGGCCAAACATCATTAAACATCATTGAAACTTAATGATTCCATAATATATATGAACACATGAAATATAAAAATAGAAAATATTAAAAAGGTAAGTTATATAATGCATACAGATTTGTTTATACATAGACATAGTTACAAGTACTTATAAAGTACTTATGAAAAGCTAATTGTGTACTGATCCATC
>LZPO01009526.1:6302-18929 GCA_001675575.1 Neotoma lepida
TGTGTGTGTGTATGTGTAACAGAAAGAGAGAGGGAGTAAGAAAGAGAGAGAGAACTTAACAAGGATGTTTCCAGAATTATTAAACAAATGTATATACTAAGATTAGAATAGAATAATTACTGAAAAATATTTGTATGGTAAGTTTTTATTACTAGTTTTAAACTAATCATTTGTCAGTCTAAACTGAAGCAGATTGTATTCTCCCGCTTTGAATGATGTGATTGTGGCTGTGGATCATTTCTTCATATGAATTTTTCCCACCCTCTCTCCTTCAGTGACTGCTACATGTATTATCTATGTTTCTCTAGTTTACGGGTTTCTTTCTCCAGATTGGTCAGTTTCTTGACTGAGTGTGGATGAGAGGTTGTTTCATAGAGCAACTGAAGAAAATGCCAGTTCCTCCCTCCAAAAACCATTAGCTTCTATTATTTCCTCAAAAGGTATTGGGGCTCAGCTCCTTTTGACTTTGTGATGCTTTGAGGACTTAGAGTAATTTGCTCTAGATTTTCTCTCTTCCCCTCCCCTTCCTTCCCCTGTGCTTACCTAGATATCTGTAATACTCTTCTTTATAGATTGGCCCACACATACACAGAACAGTGTTTAATATCCTTTAGTAGAAGTGCCAGTATGAGTGTTCACTACTTTTCAGACTTAAACCAATGCCCTAAATTTACTTATAGGTTTTATATGAGTAGTAATTTAAAAAAAAAATCTACAGACATCAATTTGTTTTATTAAGATTCCTCTCAGTTGGCTAAAATATATTTGATTACATGAATGATTTATAATAGTTTACATTAAGCCAGAGAATAATTAGACAATATAATGACATATAGTAGTACTGAGCAAAGAAGAAACATTACTTGTAAATGCAAGTCCTGAGTGGTATTGGAACTGTGGACACTCAACAGAAGGAATTTGTGTACAGGTTATAATGTATAGTAGTATGTCTGAAGAATACACAGAATATGTGAATGAACACTTAAATATTAATTCACACAAGTCATTAATATCTGATTAAAAGTTCAACACAGTGGAAGATGTTTCCCAAACAAGTAGGACAACTATGCATTTCCATAGTGAAAATGTAACAATCTTTGAACATGCTTTTCAATAAAAGGTGAAACTTTTTAAAAAAGGCTCAACTAAACTCAGAATTTGATGCAGCTATTACCAAAGTAAATGTACAATAGGAGATTGAATTAGATGTAAACTAGCATTTAATATTTTCCTAAATAAAAACATTCCATACACTGGATCATTTGAAAATTACAAGTATGTTTCCAGAAGATTCTCATCATGTAAAACTTACTCCAGTAATATTCCAAGTGGAAGGGTACACCCTTATAAATTAATGATTTTAGATGATTCTTCCTTTAATCAAAACCAGGAATATTCAGTTTTATATAGGCAATTTTTGTGAATTGCCTGTTTTTTAGCACACATAGTATATTGTGTCTGAGACTGTGTTCATTCCCTGTATTACTCACTTAATGGTGAATTTTAGACTTTGGGATATGTATTTTCTTTTTATTTCTTATACTTATGGGTGTAGACATATTTATAGCAAAATAACTAAGAATTAATAATAATAATAATATATAAACAATATATGTCATAGATTATATGTATATATTCAAAAGCAATCCACAAGGTATATCCTTGGTTATTTTTCCCACTTAAGAAGGGAAGAGAATACTCTTTAGTAATTGACAGGTAGAATCCATTTTAAATGTATGTAGGATGCATCTCTATGACTTGTAATAAGCACACTTGCCACAAGCTATCAAAACAAAAATTTCAGCTGAATTTTTCAGTAAGTTTTGTTAATGATTTTTATCTACCGTGTTTATTTCAGCAGCAATCCTAAAAGAAAACAATCAAAGTCTTAATCTCTCGTGCTTTTCTTTCACTAATCTTGACATATTCTCTTATTCAGCTCCTTAAGTATCAGTATTTGCTTGCAAATGAGTCACACCAAGTAGTCTTATGACATTACTTGAGTTAATATGGAGAGAAAATCAAATCTAATAAACAGAATTGTAAATGTAATTGAAATCATTTTCCACTCATTGTCCAATGTATATTGTATATGTACACCAAAATTAACAACCTTTTATGCATGAATAAATATTGCATACATTAAGAGAATTCATAAATTCAAGACAATTTTATAAATTTACTTTGTATATCCAATGAATGTTCTTAGTTATAAATTTTCATATTTAAATGTTATCCAGAAACTTAAGATGAACATTTAGCATAAGGTATAATCTTTGGGGTTTCTGTGCATTTAATATTATTAAAATGAAAAGAACTAAAACTAAGTGATGGTCCAATATAAATTGTTTTCATAAAAACTGGATTCGCACACTGTTTTTGTTTCAGAAACATGGGTAAGAATACTTAATTTTTGATGAATTAAGAGTGGTAATGGCATAGGCATATAAGCAGGTGGAGAATTAATTATTAAAAAAGCCCAGGAGGTTAGACAGTTCTCACAAGGGACCTTAAGATAATTGAGAATCAACTGTAAGTAGGGAGAGAGAGTGCAGACATTTAACACTTCTTATTTTTCTTAATGTTTGATCTGAGTGGCACTCCACTCTATCCCCTAATTATTTATAAACAATATAAATTAAAATTGCTACTCATCTTTTGTGCTGCTTCATACAACTTTAAAGTGATGAAAGAAACACATCTTTAAATTTAAAAAACAGTGATGAAATTGACCTCCCTGAACAAGGTAATCCAAGAGAGTATAATTACAAATACAAAAGAACTAGAAAGTCAGATGCCAGAACCAAATAAAAATAAATATACTGATGCATAATAGGTGTACCATCCAATGCATTCCAAATTTCTATACATTTAAAATACTGAATTCTGAAGAAGTATCAAAGAGGTCACATTGCAAGTCATTTTGCATTTATGGCATATAGAAATAAAATTTTAGTGTTTGGAATATATCACCTTCTAGCCCTCTTTTTAACTGCCCTCTAAGTGACAATCCCTTCATCATTTTAAGTAGGCATTCAGTATGAAATACAAAAGTTCACATGCTACTGATCAAGACAGAGAAAATTAGCTTTTATTTATTTTATTTCAGAGATTACTATTAAACTATTCTGTCACTTTAATAAAGAAATATTTCTCTCTCTTTTACACTTGTTCCAACAAGATTTTTTCTTTGCTGGAGTCTGTACTTGGAAGGGTCAGATAAATTACAAATATCAAGCTACGTATAGAAGAATGCTCATGTTGGGCCTGCTTTTGCGTGGTAATGTCCTGCTTTAAAGGTGCCAGAGGGAGTGACACTGAGGAAGCTAGAGAGGTAGCTTCTTTAATGTGGAGAGACACATATTCAGTTATATAAGTAAATGGCATTGGTGAACTTTCAGATGCTAGACAAAATATATACACTATGCCATTAAAATTGAGAACAGTATCAATTTATGAGCCAAAAAATCAGAAATGTGCATTTTCTGAACTAGTAAAGCAAAAGCATTGTAAAAAAGATAGACATTTTCCTATTCATATAAATTACTTATGTTTTTTTTTAATTCACTGTTCCAGTGCACTTAACTTATAATACTTTTAAAAAATTTTCTTCAAGGCATTTTAAATTTTGTCATAGCTTTCTTAAGAAAGTTGTGATACTAATTATATCTGATTGATAAAACCGTAAGTTACATATTATTTTTAATGAGTCATAATGATTGCTTTTAATGTTACAATAAACATTAACTTTCATTAGTATCATACATGTTAGTTTGATTTATATTGTATATTTTTGTTGGAAACATGTCTCAGTAAATTACTCTGCAAACATGAGGAACTGAGTTTGGACTCTCATAATAAGCTGTCATCATTAGTGCAAGTCTATAATAGTCGGTGTGGGGGTAAGACACTGGTAAAGGCCAGGGTCTCACTTGCCAGTCAGTCTAGCAACTGGATGAGCTCCAGGCTCATTAACAGACACAGACTCTAAAAATATGGCTATGAAAACCACCAGACATAGACCTCTGACCTCCATCTACATATTTGCTAGTCAGTGTACATTCACACAAAAGTACACAAGACAAAGTACACATGTACATAATAAAACACACAAAATAATAATTAAAAATAAAGGAGAGGTCACTTGTGTGAACCAGACATATACATTTCATCTACAACATTCCTGCCTCTCCCTCAATTTCTAACTCTTCTCATGCCCTACCCCACTCTCAAATTCATGATATTTTCTACAGTTACTGTTAAACAAACACACATATACACAGAGAGTGATACAAACATACAAATACATATACTTACTTGTTGCCCTGGAAAGAAAATATTCTTTTATCCAGAAATTAAATGTATGCAGTTATTAATTTTTCTATCACTTTTGCATAGGCATATGTATGAGTTTTACATGTTATTCTCATAATACTCAAATACTTGCAGCAGGTGACCTAATATTGACCAGATTTATAAAGGACTAAATTGTCTCTCAGGACGACTGTGAATTGCATTTTAATTTGAGATTGTCATTAGTATACTTTATACCAGTAATATTTAGAAAAAAAATACTTGAATATGTAAATTATATGTAAATTCCAATTGTTGAATGTCAGATTTTGTGTGTGCCTTACAGAACAATTACTCTCCAAAGTCAGAGTAGTCATCATTCAATAATTCCATGGTTTTCAATTTGTTATCTTAATTATGAAGTTTAGAGTTCTTCACAAAACTATACATTGAAGTTTCAATAGCTTTTTCAGAATACTTAAAATAATTGAGATTGGATATTTTATAATTTTTTCTACTACAATGACATATCAATTCCTTTAAGTATATTTATTCATTAGTATTGTGTGTTTGAAGGGAACTTTATGTGCTCAAGCCATGGCATGCATGTGGAATTCAGAAGACAACCTGCAGGGTTTGGTTCTACCCATCCACTATGTCGGTTCCAGAGACTGAAGTACAGTTGTCATGATCAGGCTTAATATCAACAACATATTCTGCATTTAGTCATCTTGTTAGGTTTACATCTCATTTCTAAATCTTCTCAAAGGGTGTTTGTTTATCTAAGACTAAGTCAAATACATACTAATTATGAGGAAACAATTCTGACACCAAAATCGTATTGTGTACTTATTCCAAATCCAGCTGCTAGAAGTAAAATGTAAGAAAGAATCTAGTCTAATTTTCAAGTCGAGTAAAAGGTTTGACGAAGTTAGGGTTTGTTTCTGTAGCACCTCAACTTTTACAAAGTCATTTAATTAGAATTGTTTATTCTTAGTCTTCACTGGAATTTATTCCATACTAAGATATTGTTTATCAAACAGCATATGGAATTTTCCTCCCAACTAAAATTAATATTTATCACAGGCATAAAATTAAGGGAATACAAAAGCATCAATAAGGAATTCTATCCTTTATTGCTGGAATGCTTTACCTTAAATATTTTTGTTTTGCTAATGTAATATTCATTTATCAACATTAGCCTCTCTCCTTCGTATTTTCTCAACCTCTAGTGTAGTGGTAAGAGGTACACAGATAATCACTGGAGAAGCCAGGAAACTTAAACAGGTGCGCTTATCTCCTCAAAGGAAGGAGATGTTTATCTGTCTTCCAAAATGCTGGAAAATGATGCAGATTACAAGCGGGTGATCTTTTGTTATCTGTATAACAAGGGCATATGTTCTTTGTAAGGAGTTCCAATTTAAACATGTCTTAAGCTTTGTTGTACACATAGGACCCAGTTAATTGTCATCACAGATTTTTTTTTTCCAAAATTATGCTGCGCTAACATAAACAACCTAGTATGAGACTCCAGAACTTTGGCCCACCACTAACTAACTAAGTTGTAGTGTACTGAGTTTCATTCTTCTCTCACCTGGATCTTTCTTGCTAGCCATGACACTTGCAGGTACCCCCAGTGTGGGACGGCTACTCACCAAACTCACATTTCCCCAGAGTTATCTTGAGTGAGAGGAGCAGGACGTATTCGTTAGAAGGATTTAGAGTGTGGAGATAAAGATAGAAAACACAGGATAGCCTCGAGAGGGCCTGAAACCTATTTCAATGGGCCCAGACTATCTCTGCCCTAGGGTATTTATAGAAATGCCAAGGGGTAGAGCAAAAGACCTCCTCCAGCACAACCAAGTGCAGACCATCTCAGACACCTGCATTCAGGCCTGTGGTCCAATCATCCTCTCTGTGCAGACCTCCTGGGTAAAGCCACTAGGCACCAGAAAATGGGCTCCCACAACCCAGAGTTTACCTTACACCATTATATTATTAATTTATAAAAAAACAATTTCTTAATTTTTCAATATGAAGATAGTACATTGTCTTTTTTTGCCTGCTTTCCAGTGAGCTATTTACTTCTTTATATAGCTGAATATTATTCTATTATGTGTACAAGAGTATATGTATGTGTGTCTGCATCACATATATTACCAGAAATTAGATCACTGGATTATTTACTAATTTACTTCTTTGAATTTACACATTCACTTCATATTTACTGTAAACCATGCCTGTTATTCAAGATTGAGCTGAACCTATCATGCATATAATGCTACCCAAAACCTTATCAATCTTAAAGAATTAAAAATCTAAATATATAGTGGAAATCTTAAAGACGGAGAGATGTAGTTACGTTTTGAAGAATGGACAAGTTGGATATCTTATTTTATTATGAAGAAGATCATGTGATATGTTAATAATAAAAATAGAGACATTGCTAATTGCAACATTGAGTTAGAAATAAATACTAAGATCAAAACAATATTAAGTATAAAAAGAAATTTTCACTGTCAGAGCTGGCTATTTACGAATTCTTAAGTAATCTAGCAACAACAAATCACATGTAGTAAGTGATAACTGGTTAAAATCGTGAAATTTAGGTAGTGGTCAGGAATATGAAGATAATAGATAGGATGTATAATAAGAAAATTCTTCAGAAATAAAGGAGGACTATGTGTATGAATTAGACTTCATGTCAGGAAGGCAGATCCTATCCAAAAAATGCAAAAGCCTCATTGAAATCCTACTTGCAGAGTTAAAATAATCTCCACTCACAGACAGGATATTCCTTTTATCTTTCTTTTTGTCACTGTAAATAAATGTGGATTCATTCTGGATTCTTTTTTTTTTTTTCCCATCATAGTCTGCATCCAGTGTACTACGATACTGTCACCTTCAAATTTTTCTCAGAGTCCACCTACAATTCATTCTGCCCACAGCGTTCCTTTCACATTGTGTTCAAAGCAAAGTGAGATGTGGTGCTGTTTACCAATGTGTAAGTTCTTAATTCAGTGCTCAAAAGACCTCCATGGCCTATCATTAGCTTTAGGTACCAGGATTTGATTTATGTTTAGTGTTATATTTTAGCTTTTGATTATTTTCTGACTTTTTTACTGTTAACAAGTGGATACATTTAATTTGAAAATAATTCAATGTGAAAATATTAGCTATGAATTTTAAATTCAAACCTAATTCTTCAACTTAATACGTGTTGGTATTTATTTTATGAGGGTGATAGTCATAATATATTTTCTGTTGCCTAGGTGGTTACCAGTTATTTAAATAAATACTAATTCAGGTATTGCAATACAGATGTTTTTATAGATATGATTGACATCTACTGCATTTAGACCTGAAATAAAATAGAGTACTTCCAATATGTGATGGTGTTAGCCAGTGTTGTAGTTTCTAATTCTACAAGGAGAAAACATTGTAAATAGTAGAATACATTTTGCAGGAAACAATATTATCATGGTGTCTTCCAGAACTTGTAGCAAACTGGGTTCTTGTTTTTCTGTGTGTGTATTTACAAATAACTTTTTCTTTTTTATCATATTTATTCATATCTATTTTTCTGATTTGTTGCAGCTGCTTCATTCTTTCTGCTTTCTAGTGTCTGTATTAATGATGGCTCCCATTACAAACGGCCTTCTGTATCATCCACATTTCATAATATATAGCTTCAGCATCTGGTATATGTTAGGGTCCTGGAGAAGTTCCACAAAAGACTACCATCCACGCATGCAATCAGCAAGAGCATTTTTACTCTAGCATTCTGGGATCTACAATCCCACACAAAGACAAAATGGCAAAGACCCTGAGAGGAGCTTGCAGGCTCCTTTTAAGCACACCCTAAGGGAGGTCCTGGAGTAGGTAGGTTATTTTAGACATGATTGGATTAAGCAAGTAGCAATCATGTTAGTACATTCTAATTGGCCAGCGCTAGTCAGGGGCTGATTAAGGCTACAGCTTTTCCATTTTTAGGCAGGCCTGGACAAGTCCCAGAATTTGTCCTTGAGCTGCTGAGGAGGCTGGCTGATCTAGTATGCACTGACCGTGAGGGCTGGCTCAGTGGCCCAGGTATGGTGCATCCTTTTTCCCTTANCCTTGTNGTCAGGGGCANCAGTGATTAACTGTCCTTTGTTTGTAGTTCCCTGAGGAACTGTTGTTCAATCTTAGGAAACTGAAATTGAGGCCTGAGCTCTAAGAGAAGACTGAGCAGCCTGTTATGGCATCTGCTCAGTCCTCTCAGTAAACCCACTTCAAGTAGGAAACACCAAAAGTATGTGAGACAAAGATGCAGAGTCAAGGATGTGCTCAAACATTTTCAAAGAGGTTATATTCAGAACATTTTCTAAAACCCATATAAGTAAAATATTTATGGTTTGCCCAGATATATTATTGTCATGCTACAAAATGTTATGTTATTTAGCAAGGACCAAATACATCCTTATGATATATTGAATGTAATTCACATTCCAATTCAAACTAATTTAAACAATAAAGTTAAGTGAATGATTCACAAATAGGAAAACCAGAAGGCAAGATGAAGTCTTCATCTATGAGTTCAGCAGTAATAACAAACCACACACTATTCCTTTACTCTTCTTTCCAATTGTAAAGTTCACCTTATATGTGACTCCATTTATAAACACAATATAGTTCATCAGACTAAACACTATAAAGGATACATGTTTCTTTTTTCTCATCCAAACGAAGAGCGAAAGCCTCCATGCCTGCATTGCATTGTCTTCATTTTCCTAGCCCCAGTAGACATAATTACTGCTAATTGCTATGGCTCAGAATTTAAGACTGATTCCTATTCAGGTCACTCTTGGCAACAATAGCTGTTTAGTTTAACTATAGTTCCTAGATTCTATTCATGTTTGGTGGATGAAGCTTAGCTTTCCCCATAGCAAACAGATCCTCAAATGACAGGAATAGGAATGAGCAGGACAGAAACTGTTTCACACTAAGAAATGCAAACAAACATAATGACATGGAACAAAAGCTACCCGAGAAACATGAGTGAATTGTTATTTCAAAATCACAAAGAGATGAAATAATTTTAAACAATGAGAGGTTCAAATAAGAAATATAATTTATGGCTTTTCTGTCACATTCCTTTTTTTCTGTTTCCTTGGTTATGAGCTGGATTTCCCATAAGCCATGATTCTCAGCTTGTCAAAACTTGATTGAAACTTTTTCTAATATCAAAGAGAAGAGTTCATTAATCAGTTTTTTGACCACTGGTATTCTTATTTCAATCAACTGTGACTATGGGAATTGGGAATTCCCACAGATACCTCCAACTATAAGATAATAATTATAAAAGATACTACCTTGCATAAAATCCAAAGTATGTACTCTCTAACCTGATTTTGACAGTGATTTAACTATATGATGAAGACTAAACATGGTTATGATTTTATTATATTCTATGTATCTTTTACAGTTATAATACTTACTCTCATATAAACCCTAAATACCTTGGTTTTTGCATGCTGGTGATGAACATATAATAATGAATTATTAAAATGTAAAGGCCCTTGCTTTATTCTTTGTAGATTCATTATCTGTTCTAAATATAGAGTCCAAGAATTAGAGAGAATGAGGCTTTTCTTTTTTTGTGTGTGTGAGACTCCTTCTCTCAATTCTTTCTCTGTGCTCCTAAACTTCACAGCATATAACCAGTCTTTGAAATGTTAATGATTGCGAACATGTTCTTTAAGATTCATTGAGACTGATTAACACACAACTTTTCCTGTGCAGCTGCTCTTTTCCCCTTCCCTAACTTAACTCACTTCTTCAGCTATTTCTTACTTCCCTCTTTNCNTCTTTTCACTTGTACCTGAAATACTTTCTGTGTACTTTTGAGGAGCAGAAGGTGACCCAAGAATACTATGTGTAACAATCAAAGCCATCAGTTCTTTTCTCCCCTTAATTACAAAGTTGATTCTCTCTCTTTCTGGACGTTGCCTGGTAGATTCTCTTCCAGCCATAATTCAGGTTCAAACGCCTTTGCATCTCCTTTAAAGCCTCCTCTTTCTCAAGTCTGGCTTGTGTACTTTTGTCCTACCTTACCTTTTTCTCTCCCATTTTCTCCCTCATTCACTACTCCTCACCCTTGAGACAAATTTTATTGCAACCCATGCTTCCTCGGAACTAACTAGGAAGTGGTGTTGGGATTATTTTTACTCTTTTGTTCTTTGGGGGCCGCTACCCAGCTTCCAAATAAATCACACATGGAGGCTTATTCTTAATTATAAATGCCTGGCCTTAGCTTGGCTTGTGTCTAGCCAGCTTTTCTTTACTTAAATAATCCTGTCTATCTTTGGCCTTGTTCTTTTTCCTTTTCATCCTTCTGTATATCCTACTTTCACTCTTACTCCATGCTAACTGTGTAGCTGTCACCTGAAGTCTTCCTCCTTCCTCTCTCATTTCTTGATCTTCCTCTTTTCCTCCCAGATTTCTCCTTCTACTTATTCTCTCTGCTATCCAGTCCCACCTATTCTTTCTCTTGCCTTGCTGTTAGACATTCAGCTCTTAATTAGGCCATCAGGTGTTTTAGACAGGCAAAGTAACACAACTTCACAGAGTTAAACAAATGCAGCATGAAAGACTGCAATACATCTTCGCATCAATGTTCCACAGCAGAAAATAATATTCCACAACAGTGAAGTCCAAATAGGTCTCAAACAGCCTATCCTCTTGCCGGGCATTCTCAAGTGACAGGATTCAAACCAATTTTTTCATTACCAAGAACTTCATTTGTTTCCATGAGCAATAATTAAGACCCAAAATGGTAAGTGCTGTGATTTTCAAGTGAATTGTTAGTGATGCTGGACAGTAGAAGCACTTAGAAGTCACCAAGTGAGTAAAGAAAATGCCAGAGTCATCATTTCAAGCATATTTTTTNAGTGATACTTGGTAGGTACAGTGNGCTAGAAAGAAAAGATAAAATCTATAAATCTACAACCAAATTGGCATATTTGTGAGTGACAGCAAGCAGTATGTAAGGGTTAAAGTAATGAACGTAACTTACTTCAAGTCTGAACTACATGTCTTTTCAATAAATGACCTTGTTTCCACAGTTAGATGATCTTGGCAGACATATAAATCAAAGTCTCTTGACACATAGCAGTCATGGCTTTGTACTATAGTCTTTAAATTAGCAACGATTCATAATTAAAATCATATGGACATTCAGGAAGGCCCACAATCTGCCAAAACATCGCTGTTATTTCAACCATGCCTGATGAAAGTAAGTAATCAATAGTCTNTAAGACACTNGATCTTTCAGACAAATGTCATGTTTTTATTTCAAAAGTTTATGTGTATGTATCTTTTGCTTGCATATATGTTCGTGCACTACATGCATGAAGCACTTGTGACCACAGGTGTGTCAGATCACTAGGAAATGGAGTTAGAGATGTCTTTTAGCATTCATGTGGGTGTTGGGAATTGAACCTAAGACCTCTGAAAGAGCAGTCAATGTTCTTCTGAACCATATCTGTAACCACATGAATTTTCTTTTTCATTTTGAGAATAGGATCTCACTATTTGGCCATGGGTGGTCTGGAATTTGCTGTGCAGACCAGACTGGGCTCAAACTCACAGAAACCTGCCTAGCTGTGCTTTGAGAGTGCTGAGATTAAAAGCATAAGACATCTCACTCAACCTGTTGATTTCTTTTTTTTTCAGTTCAAGTCACTAGTATTATCCTGAGAGTTATATGTGTATTTTCATGTTTGGATATGGCCATATTCCAAAGGGAAGACTTAACTCTCCTTTTACAAAATAAGGATAAAGAATTCTTCCTATTCTTCATTCTGTCAGTATCATATTTCCACATAAAATTTTTCTTTTCTATAACATTTAATTTTTAATTATTTATAAAAATACTACCCTTGTACTTTTTCAACTATATTTGAAGTTAAATGTATTGTTCATTCATAATATATTTTCACCTGTTATTTCTTTAACATATGTGAGACATACAAGCACCAGGTCCTGACAAACAGGTAAGGTTTGTTAGTGAGATGGATGCCAATCATTATTTCAGCAAGAGACACAGGACCAAAGAAATCATGAATGAGTGATAGCAAAACTGTAGATGAGATCTCCATTTGAAAGCATGAGCATGAGCCCGCAGGAGCTGGGCCATGTAGGAGATCAATGTGTTATGTAGGCAGAGGCAGAACCAGAGTGAGAACTTCTATGTTGATGGGATAAAAATAAGAACTAAAGCCGGGCGGTGGTGGCGCACGCCTTTAATCCCAGCACTCAGGAGGCAGAGGCAGGCGGATCTCTGTGAGTTCGAGG
>LZPO01009532.1:0-18816 GCA_001675575.1 Neotoma lepida
GGTCAAGGTTTCTGGTTTCTGAAGCACCATAAATACTGAGCTATTGCTGAGACCCTTCTCATATATCATGCTGTTGCCCAGAGTCAGGGTGATCTTGTGGCCAGATAGGACATCAGAGGCAGGATCCATATTGGTGCAGGCTGCGCTGAGGCTCACCAGGCACTACCTTTGTGCTAGGAGCCTGCTGGTAGCTCTGCACCCCCTCACTGGCCTTCTTCCAGCAGGGTGAGCAGCAGTGGTGTCTCCCACAGCTCCATGCTAAAGGCAGGCTTACAGGCTGAGGACTGACCCTATTCATTAATGGCTTGTTCTTTGGCCACTGTAGCCATGTTCTGGTATCTCTCCCATACCCTTAGAGTTGACGTCTCCAGTTTCGCCTGAGCAGCTCTATTTTCTTTCCTTCCAATTTAGTGAGGCCACTTTTAAAAAGCATCTTCCCACAGGACCTGCCTTTTTCAGTTGTTCCGGGGATAGCACCGGATCTGCAGACTCCTCTGCCACCACTGCATCTCTCCTCAGAACCTCCATGGATCTCTCAGACTCCTCAGAGCAGCTCCACAGTCATGCCAGGGGCTTCCCCCATCTTCAATACCAGCCATGCTTCAGGCCTCAGAGTTACCTCTGCTGCCCCACCCCAAGTGACCACAACACATGTGCCCAGAGGGGAGGCATTTTCTTAATTGAAGTTCCCTCTTCTCATATGACTTTAGCATGTGTCAACCTGACATAAATCTAGCCAACACACTATGACTTACTCAAAACTAATAATGATGAGGCTGCACCTAAGTCATTAGGTCAAATTCTAAACTCATACTGTAAGTTGCAGAATGTGCAGAGCAGATGTATTTTATTTTGGTAGCATTGGAAGGGTAAGAAGTACTGATTACTTGTGAAAAGCTCATATGAGATCATTCATAATAGAATATTTCTGAAAATAGATATATGGAATCTAGAAAACACAAAGAAATAAAGAAAAAAACCTCAAGGGGCTGTAGAAATAGCTCAGTGGTTAAGAATATTTACAGCTCTTACTGAAGAAAGGTGTTAAGGTCCCAACACCCAAGCTGAGCAGGTAACAATGGTGCCCATTACTCCAGCTCCAAGGCTTCCAAGATCCTCTTTGGCCCCCGTGGGTACTCACACACATATGTGTACACACACACACACACAAAGACACTCACATGTACACATAAAGAAAAATAGAAACCTAAAAAATATTTAAGCATTAACCTGACTTGGAAGTGATTGAGAGGTGAATTAATTCATTCAGTAATCATGATTGCTATCCTTTTTGTTTTGACTAATAATTTGTTTGAACAAATATTATCTGTCAACTAATTGTTTCAGTGTCTTGTGTAAGATAAAATTACAGAGAAGAAAAACTTGTAGAAATCATTGGTTGTGTGCAGTATTATAATTTGTGTATTTTACTCCCAACAAGTTAAAAGAGCAAATACGTTTACTTATGCATGTATTCAATATCCATTCATTCAGTGTCTGCTCTGGGCTCAGCATTGATCAAGGCTCCCAGAGAAGCATGAATAACACAGGCATTTGAGTCCCTGCCGGGTTACTGTCACCTACTTTGTGTGTGGCTTGTTTTGTCTTCTCTACAGTCTTCACAATGTGAGTTAAAGTCATATAATCAGATATTGCCCTTGGTGGGCTGATCCATAAACTTTGCTTCTTTGCCAACTAGACCCATATGTTATGACCCTCATCTTTAATTATTTCTGGCCATTCTTTTTGTCTCAATTAAAGTTCCACTCTATCCCCATTATTCCTCATAATGTTTTAAATCTCTGCCCCCTCCTGAGCCTTTATTTGTACAAAACTCCTAGTTACAAAAACATCGCATATACTTTTGTCTGTAATTTTTAACTCTTCCATCAAGGCTAAGTAAATGTAGTGGCACATTAAAATTTGTATTGTTATTAGCCTCATTTAATTTCTGACTCCCCTCACTATGCTACTGAGGGCCCAGTATGCTTTTAAATGAAAGTGCGCAGTTCCTGAGAGATGCTGAACAAGTATTTTCTCAGTTTAACCTTGTTGGTGAGACACACAAAATATACGCATATAGATATTTGTTCTTACATTTGTTGACTATCTGTTTAGCATTAACTCTGACAGATGATGTTTAGAAGACATGGTATTCTTCTTTACTGCTTTGTTGCTGAGATAGAACACTGAAGACAACTTGTGGGAAGAAAGGGTTTCTTCATTACACATGTTACAATTCATTACTGAGGAGAAGAAACCAGTCAACAGCCTTTTCCTGTGGTTTCTGTTTCAAACGATTGCCTTGAGTTTCTACCTTGGCTTCCCTTGGTGATAAAAGATAACCTGTAAGATGAAATAAATAATATCCTCCCTGAAGTTACCTTTAGTCAGTATTTTAGTACAGCAACAGAGAAGCAATTTAGAACAGAAATTGGTACCAGAAGTGGGGTCTTGCCCTAGGCTATTTCTTCTTATCTTTACAATGAAGAACAGGCTTCTCTTTAAAGGTGCCAATCTTACCAATTCCATCCTCTCATTCAGCTCATGCCTTGTCATGTAACAGTGAACTTCCTAATGCTTTCCCCCTCCAAACTGTATATGTTGATTCACTTTTTGCTCCCATTTGTTCTTCTGTAGATCTATATAAGAGTCATAAATAATAATAATACCACAGACATAATTTTGCACTACTTTGAAATTTCCTCCACAAAAGAAATTAGTCCTTGCTTTTACATTTGCTCAGGTAAGACTTTAAGACATGAGTGGAAGGAAGCCAGTCTCTGCTACAATAACACACAAATGGTTAACAGCCCAGCTGTGTCACTCTGAATCCTCCACTGTCTGCACTACTCTACTCTTGGTACTATTATCTTTTCATTTTCCTACTAGAGCAGTATTAAGCACTGCTTACAGCAGTCAATGACTTTTCTAGTCTGAACTTTCAGTTTTCCATATTTCTCCATCAAAACAACATAGGCAAGTGCTTCACAATACTGCATTCCAGAACCAACTTCCATGTCAGTTACTTTTTTGTTGCTATGCTAAAACACCAAGACCAGAAACAATCTATGGGAGAAAGAGTTTATTTTTTCTTAGGGCTTCAGAGGGAGAGATCATAATTGTAAAGGAAGCAAAGTAGCAGGTGACCAGACGAGGAAGCTGAGAAATTGTATTTCCATCTACATTTTAAATCAATCTAGAACAAAATAATACATATACAAGTTCAGTTTTTATTTTTGTTGCCATTATGAATTTAAGGGGGCAGTGTTTGTTTGTTTTGAGACAGAGTCTAACAATGCAGTCCCTGCTCAGCTTGAATTTATGGATCTTTGATTTTCATCCCACCAATGTATTCCAAATACTGTGAAGATAATAGAGTTGAGATTATACTGAGAATAGCAAAATAGTTAATGATGAAATAGCACAAGCAGCTTCTGTTGACAACTTGTGATTCCATGTTTTGACAAAGCTTTATCCAAATTACCATGTCAAATTCTTCCACAGATAAACATTCATGTGAATTATAACAGTTGGTGCAAGGGAATAGATAAAATGATAACTGGTAGTTAAAAGTGTTGGGGACATTTGAGAATTTGTAGATACTATGCAATTAAAAATGATCTTTCTGATTGTGATAGCTTCTGACTCTTTCTTTTTAAAAGTCCTGTCTGTTCTTCACATTCTCCTGAGTCCACATCATAAGCAATTTCTATCTTAATTTCTAATATCAGCTTCTTTCTGCTCTAAAACTCCACAGAGTCACCACCTTGAGGAACCTTTGCAACCAAACAAGAGATTTTTAATTTAAGCTCAAAAACAAAAGTTAAAAAACAAAAAACAACAATAACAAACCCCTACATTTTGAACTATGAGATTGTATGTTAAAAGTAACCAAAGCAAAGGTTTCTAAGCAGTCAATATCACAACTCAAAGGCATCTTGCTACCACATTCAATCTCTTGTATCACTTAATGGCATTTTTATGGGAGATTGAGAAAGTGTCCTTCCATAAGAAGTAGGTTATGACTAGGCCTTTTTCTTCCTACTGTGTAAAAGCACTGTAAATGCCTACATAGGAATATATTTGAATAAAGACAAAACCCAAAATAATATCCATCTCTCTTCCTAAAATCAGCACCAATGTGCAATGTTGTATAGGACTAATGTTTCAAAGTATTCATTCATAAAACATACATTATCTAGTATTGTCTCATAACACCATGTCTTTCATGTTTTATTAATTTATTTTAAAAAGTAGTTTATAAATCAGCAGTCATCCTAGATTTTAGAATAAATATCATTTCTCTTTTTCATTTGTATTAATATATATTGACCAATAACACTCATAATATATCATTGTTAAGTGATGTTTTATTTCTTCGATCACAGTGCTTCTTCACTATAACTGTATTAACAAATAAAGCACCGTGTCTTCTAGTCTGCAGCAAATGTTATTGTGTATAATTTTTCAAAAGGACCAGAGGATTCTAAATTTCAGGAATAATCTCCAATATATACTTTGGAAAAAGCAATGAATGGTATGCATTCCTATAATTGAATCACTTGGAAGGAAGATACAAGGATAAGGAATTTAAGGTCATTCTTTTTCTACATAGAGACTAGTATCTCTCTAGTATATCAGATCTAGATATATGAGATCCTATTAAAAAACAATGAAGTAAAAATAAAGAATAAATACTACAGGAAAAATGGTTCAAATTTTGGAATGCATCAATGAAACATGATGAAACTTAGAAAAAGTTGCCTTCCATGGGGCAATGAAGATTAATCAGAAGGCAAGGTAGAACTTTACTGACATGGACCAACTATACACTGTCATGGCATTGAAGTACACTGTTCCTGTGGCTTCATTCCAAGGTCAGCATGTCTCTGACTGTAGAAGGTAAACCTGTCTCCTACATTCCAGCCTGGATCAAAGAGGACTCAGAACTAACTCAATAGAGGGAATTTTGGTACCTTATAGACAGACTTTAATCTACATAATGCCAAGAACGGCTATTCCAAACTTAAAACTTTGAATTTTAAAAATATTTCTTTTAGTCTGATACATTCAGTTAAGGAAAATTGTTTAGCTCAATAAAAAACCTCTTATGTGCCTGAAAATAGTGCCTGAATGTTCTGAATGTAGAATTTTGTCATACTTTACCCACAGAACCTAACTTTATAGAAATCGACAAATTAGTAAATATTATTTGAATCAAATTTCCCTTATTTTACCCCATTGTGCATACAATTATCTTCATAAAGTTCTTTACTTCTAGGCAAAGTGTCTAGGTACTCTCAATACTTATGTAAAATTATAATTATTTGGAATTCCATTTCTACTTTTCTGTAAATTAAATTTGAAAAGCATTTTCAAAAAAGGGCACATTTTATCTTTATTCATTTAGTATACACCATGCATGGAATATGGTCAATTATAATAAGGATATACTCATAAAATTATTGTAACTTTCTAATGTCACTACTGATCTCAACTCTCATGCACAAAATACTCTTTTCTTTTCTTTTGTTTAGGATTTTGGAGTGCTCTTTCAGAACAAGCCTTGTAATATAACATTCTCAGTGATTGTTGAGCACAAAATCACTCTAAAATATTTTTAGATTTCCTATAAAGTCATATGGGCACTTGACTATGAAAAGTACATCAATAAAATTTTCAAATGCCTACTGACAACAAACACTGTGTGGTAGCAGATGAAGAACTTTATATGTATGGGTTGTGTCCTATGTGTTCTACATGTGTTGACATTATCAACCTTCACATCAATTCTATCAACAAGAACTGCTACCTCATTCATTTTGTACTAACTTTCCAAGACTATCCAGCAATCCGCTGAGAGAAGGAGGACTTAAGCCCCCGATGTTCCTTTAATGAAGATTTCATTCTGTCATTTGGCAACATATTTGACCATTTTCCTATTACTGGAGATGCCTGGGTAGCAAGAATGAATCATCAAGATTTGTTGCTTGTATGTTCCTATGATCAAAATGCCAAACACAAACAACTCAAGAGAAGAAACAATGATTTGATCCCATGGTTTCGAGGGTTCAGGCCATAGTTTTTGATTCCATGCATATGAGTGGAGTGAATGTTGTAGTAGTTAGTGGCAGTGTGTGGCAGAGGACATCTCTTTACATCATGACAGAGTGGAAAAAATCAATTTTTATCTTTTATTCTATCTGGTGCTCCAGCCTGTACAATGATGCCCTCAGGGATGGACTTCATTCAGTCCTTTCTATAAATGCCCTCAAAGACACACCAAGAGGTGTTTCTCACTAATATCTTATGTTATTCTAAATCCAGTCAAGTTGGCATGACTGTGAAGGTTAAACATCACAAATATCCCTTTTTAGTTGTCACCTTTGTCAGCTATATATCATGTATGCCATTTGAAACTACTAGGGCATGTGGTTGAAAAATACAAGGATAAATATTAGCATTCAGTGTGCTTGTTTTCTTTTAATGAATAATACGTGTTGAATAACTATTGATGTTATGAGAAGGCTGATTCCATTAAACAAAAGGAAATATATTGAAACAATCAAGCAAACCCACAGAATTCTAGTCAGATTAGAGAACCATGTTTGAAAAACAGCAGAAGCCAAGTAATGTGGTGAAGTAGGACAGAGCAGAAAGGTCACACACACCACTTAAGATGATTGAGTACAAGTATTTTCACTCTGTTTGCAACTATTTTCAAGATTTAAAAGTGGGGCGGACAAACGTCCTCCTGCAATCCCAGAATTTGGGAGGCAGAGGCAGTTGAATTGATTTGAGGCCAGCTTAGTCTAACATAGCAAGTTCCAAGACAGTCAGGGCTCTACACAATGAAACTTTTCTCAAAACAAACAAACAAACAAACAAACAGATTTGAATTATTTTTTTTAAAAAGGTAAATCTATTGAGAATGAACCATTCCTTGGCTAGAAGAGGAGGGTTCTAAAATCTAATCCCATTACCCTGTGTTTAGTGAGGGCAGTATACTCTTCATAAATGTAACTGAGGTTGCTACTAAGAAATAGAAATAAATGCAGAGTCAAAACCCCCAAAGTATCTGTATGGATAAGTTTCCATTATTAAAAAGATGTATGCATTCACATGGAGATAACAACTACAAAAATACCTATAGGAGACAAGCTCCCATTATTGTGAAAACATGGACATTCACGTGGAGACAGCAATTACAAGTATATATAGGGGATAACCTCCCATTAGTATAAAGACTGGGACATTCACATGGGAACAGCAACTACAAAAGTTGCTTTAAAATAATATTCTAATTTTTCTGATTATGAAAATTGTGCACATTTTTATGGTGGGAATTTTGAAAAATCAAAAAATTCATAATCCTCCAATACCTAGCTTTAGATTCTGATTTTCTTTCTTTCTATAAACAGTTGTACTCACAGTCATGTAGCCACTCTCTCAGTTGTGAAATTTGAGATAATCCTTTTGTGTACTGTGTATTTGTTTTTAGTTCATTATCATTTATACACACAATTAGTACTTAGCCTGTGGTTTATGAAATAGGTGGTCATATAGAATATGATCATTCATACAGCTGTACATTTAGGTCAGTAATGGATAACTGCAGCTGGGGAATAAAATAAAATAGTTAATAGTCACTGAACACATACTGCGAGTCAGTTATTCTGTGGAGTGCTGTACCTGAAGCCCATTCTAGAAAGGTGAAAAGCAAAGTGAAAGTTGATGAACTTCCCCAAGGCCAAAGAGCTGCTGATCAAAGGGTTGGATCTGAGCCCAGATACTTTTTGAGATGTGTGCTCAGTTCCTCGCTGTAACTGTATTATTACATGTGGAGAGCATCGTTACACACAAATATTTTCCACAGCTTATTTCCTTGAGATAAATAACTCTGTAGGGGATTGTTGAAGCAAGGTATGTGAAAATTTGCAAAGCCCTTGATGCATATTACCTTTGAAAACATATGACTTTTACAATCCTAGAAGAATATTGGAATACTTATTTAGTAACTGTTCTGAACATGGAGAATTATTATTTAAATGTTCAAGTTGGAAAATCTTTAAAAATTGGATCTAATTTTTATTTTTCTGTTTCAGTTGATTATAAGACCCCAGAAATCTCATTAACCATTTAATCTTCAACATAATTGTCATTCACCAATTTGTTTGCTCATGTACCCACAGTTCTGTCCCTAGGAGACTCAGTTAATAGCGAGGTAATGCATGTCGAATCTATTTGTCCCAGTTCTGGACTGCATTTTCTCATACTCATTTCAAGTAGCAATTTTGTAGGAGTCAATTTAATCTTGGTACACTGAGAGAACACAAAGGACACAAGACTTGCGTGCCTTGTTGGTAATACCCTAACAACAGCAGTGGCGCATGTCTTGTAGGTCTAGTCTGAGGAGTAAAACCAAAAAAGGATAAAGGACTCAGGGCAACTCTTGACTCATAGTGCTTGATAAAAATCTCCCCCCAGTATTAGTGCTGCTGATTTTGGTAAGATCATGAATGATTTGTGACCAGAGTTAACTTTTGAACAATTCAGTATTTTTCTAATCCTAGGAGATATGGACTACCTTAAGGAAAAAAGAATGGACATGGCGTAATAGTTGTCTTAGACATAAAAGGTTTAAGCATCCTCTGTGCATATTTCTTTATCAGTAAGTGAATATATCAGTTGGCATGATGTGTGTTGCAGGTAGGATTAAAGGTGGAGAAAACACATGCTTTCAAATAAGTTATTTGATTTTGTTAAGAAATCACAATTTCTAGCATCTTACTTGTACATAAATTCATGTTTAAATGGCATTTATTAAGCACTGTTGATGTGCAAGCATCATTCAAGAAGTTTCTCAAGCACCTCATTTCAACCATATATATACACATAAAGGTATGTATATACATATTTATATATGTATATACATGGATATGAAGAGGTATTATTATTTGCACCATAGCATTTGCAAGTGGGAAATTAATTCCATATGAGAGAAAGGATTTTCCCATAGTCCATAGTCTGTCATTTTTCCTTGACAATGACATTTTCTAGACATCTATCTGTCAAAAATTTAACATGGAAGCTCATTTTGTGAATCTTGGTATGAACAGCAAGGGAGCCACAGGCTTACAGTTAATGCACAAGTTTGAACTTGAACCCCATGCTTACGCTTTTCTTCGTATTTTCACTTTGGATAGAGGGATATCTTGTTTCCTCAGCTGTGAAACAAACACACACAGTCATGTGTGACCCTGGAGTAAAGAGTAAGATACTCACAAACATACACAGGCACCTATGGTCTAGGGTAAGGAGTGAGGTGCTCACAAACACACACAGTCACATATGGTCCTGGGGTAAAGAGTGAATTGCTGAGAAACACACATGGGCTTGTGTAGTCTC
This sequence comes from Neotoma lepida, assembly GCA_001675575.1. Taxonomy (NCBI): domain Eukaryota; kingdom Metazoa; phylum Chordata; class Mammalia; order Rodentia; family Cricetidae; genus Neotoma; species Neotoma lepida. Next base: position 9,412 of record LZPO01009532.1, read on the forward strand.
AGGTTAAGGAGTGAGAGGCTCGCAAACACACAGGCATGTGTGGTCTAGGGGGAGGAATGAGGTGCTCACAAACACACACAGTCACATATGGTCCTGAGGTAAAGAGTAAATTGCTGAGTAACACACATGGGCTTGTGTAGTCTCAGGTTAAGGAGTGAGGTGCACACAAACACACAGGCATGTGTGGTCTAGGGTGAGGAGTGAGGTGCTCTGGAACTGGTAGCACTTGATAGACAGTGAATAGTTAACAGCAGCTACTAGTGACTCATACTGACTTCTCAAATTTTAAGGCTTTAATAACAATTTCTCAACTCAAATAACTCAAAATTATCACAAAGCAAAGCCAACGCTAGTCCTGTCCAAGCTGACCTAGAAACAGCCACTTGTCATGTCTGTCATTTACAGATCAAATTCACACTGTGTTCTTACTGACATGAGGGTGTCTAGATGTCTTAGAATATATCAATGTTTTAAACAGAGTTCCTGAATTGTGTAGATGTCCTGGGGAATTAATTCTGTGCCTGGCTTACTCTTGCCTTCTCCTAAGCTTCCTTTAGTAACACTTCTGTGAAGGACTCCAGGTCTCCTTCCTCTCTGTTCTTTGTTCTTACCACAACATCTGAACCACCTGCTCTCAGAATGACAGGTGGCTTCATGTTTTCTCTTCCCATGGGTAAGATAAATAGGTTAAAAATCACAGCCTGGAGCCCCTAGATTGTTACGTTTGAATGGACAAAGTCTCAGCCAATATGGGCAAATGATGCCAGAAAATCCTCAAGTTCTGTTCAGAATTTAAATGCAAAAGGAAGGAAAAGGTTGAGATATGTTTTTGGTGTTTTGTTTTGTGGTTGTTTGCTTACTTGTGGTGTTGGAGATAAAACCCAGAGCTTTACTCATTCTATGGAGGGAGATTTGACTGAGGTAACTCCACATACAGGAGTCTCACTGAAGCAGGTTTGTGTTTACATGTTCAACACCAGGATTGCCTGCTGCTCCCATATAGAGACAAGGACACAAAGTAATCTTTGGTGGAGGGGCCTTATAATGAACCCCGGAACTGGGCAGTTCTCTGAACTGACTTCCCACTGCCCGTTGACTCACCTTTCTCTAATTTGCCCTGACAAGTTAAGTGATATTTCTTACTGAAAGTAGATTTCTTTTCCCATAGCAGTCTACTTCTTCCTCAATTTCTTACATTTATTTTTTTCTCTCTGCTTCAAATTNAAACTTGCAGAAATTCAGGAGGCAAGTTTGTGAACTAACAATCACAGATTTTTCTCTCCAAATTTGTCTTTGCTTCCCCATCTTTTGTTTACATCTTTCAACTTTTACCCTTATCTTCTATTTCTTTTAGTTCTCTCTCTCTCTCTCTCTCTCTCTCTCTCTCTCTCTCTCTCTCTCCCTCTCTCTCTCTCTCTCTCTCTTGACACAGGGTCTCTCTATGTTGCCCTGGCTATCCTGGAACTCACCATGTAGACCAGGTTGGCCTCAATCTAACAGAGACTCACCTGCTATATTACCATGTCTTCCCTCCGCTTTCCTCTTGTCTTCTCTTCCCTGTTACTCAACTTTTCTCCTCAGCTTACACTTCTAACATGTACTCTCCACATCTCTCTACTGCCTCTTTGTCTGTCCTTTACCATACATTTTCTATGTGTGCTGCTTGTAGTGCTTGAGGGACTCAGGGTAAAATGCCCAGCATTCAAACATAAGCCCTTAGGAGCAACTAAGCTAAGTGCAGTAAGGTTGTATTTCACTCTTGTTCCCTGTTCCTTTTTAAAAGCCATGTCTATTTCTAAATGAAAAGTCTGCTAATGACCTAGTAGGTTCCCAGGGTATAAGGGATCCAATTATTTGCTGTTAGGTGCACAATGGCCTTTGTGTCTGCCAGCCCTACACCAGATGGTGAAAATTGCCTGTCTCCTTTATCCCTAAGCATGAGGGTGTATTTTTACTTTAAGAAAAGAAAACAATTTTGAAGCTCTGAGTATTTTACCTGGAAGATCAAGGATTCAGTGGAATTCTTTTTTTATTTTAAGTTGCCATTTGTCTGTAATGGTAGCTATGGTGTGTGTATGTTGGCAACCTGGGTTTTCTCTGTCTCCTGCTATTACGTTTTTGTCTTCAACATATAATCCTGCCTGAATTTTCTAAATGTTCCCTTTTCCATGGCAACAGAGAGGCACTAGAGGATTCTGGTGTCACTGTGAGAGAGAAGAGAAAACCGTGTGTGACTCATAGAAAAATATGTTATTCTAGAATAAACATCTGCAGCAGCAGTGATGGGCAAAGCTCTTCTAATAGAAGACAACAGAGTTGGACACCAGGACTGGAGGGCAAGTTACCAGCCCTTAGTGAGTTGAGCAAATTGTCTTTATTTTTCTATTACATGTTCTGTTTTTATTCTATAGCAGAGAATTACTTGCTTTGGCAAAAAGAATAAAAAGAAAGAAAGAAAGAAAGGAAGGAAGGAAGGAAGGAAGAAAGAAAGAAAGAAAGAAAGAAAGAAAGAAAGAAAGAAAGGAAGGAAGGAAGGAAGGAAGGAAGGAAGGAAGGAAGGAAGGAAGGAAGGAAGGAAGGAAGGAAGGAAGGAAGGAAGGAAGGAAGGAAGGAAGAAAGAAAGAAAGAAAGAAAGAAAGAAAGAAAGAAAGAAAGAAAGAAAGAAAGAAAGAAAGAAAGGAAGGAAGGAAGGAAGAAAGAAAGGAAGAAAGGAAAGTTAGCACATCACCAAGAAATGTCCAACCAGAACAGATATGTGGCATTCTTGTTTACTGATCATCCAACTACTATCTCTTCTATGATGTTAACAGTTTTGGGTTATGTCTCCCTAGACTCTATAACAGAAATTCCCTCATTCTTTAATAACCTAGACAAAAAGAGAAAATTTTATTAAAAATAAATTATTAATAATTTAATAACAACTATTCTGATTATTATTAAGAAATTACCTCACTGCCAGATACTAAATAATTTTGAGTGCTTGCTTTGAGGTGACAGAGGAAGGAAAAGTGTATTCATTGCTTCTTGGTAGTATAGGCATTCAGCACCCCCAGATTGGCTGCTTGTACATTGGTTTCTAGCTGTAGGCCGGTATATTTCACTAGGAGAAAGGGAAGCCTTTGAAGCTGTGCCATCCTGAGGTATTTTTTCTGTCTCAGAACTGTCTTCTCTTGCACAAAGCACCGATGCTGTGTCTTCAGCCATGCTGCTTTTACAGTTGTGGAAAGATTGCTCTACTACACAAGATGCCACAAATGTGTGGAGAGAAGGAAGAAAGACCTATGAACACCCTTCTATCCATCCACTTCACTATCTGCTAGGACACTGTTACAAATGTGGATTGGCTAAGAACAGGAGAACTGTCAATCTTGAAGCCAGATCTCTTTGAAAGCACAGAAGTTTCATAGGATACTTTTCACTGAATTTCTAGATTTGAATGATATAGCTAAGCAATTTTGTTATTAGAGATTTCTCCTAACCATTTTTATGGGAGAAAAGGATTTCCATGGCAACACAGACAAACAAAGCAGATATTCTGAATACATACTATAATTTGATTCAGATAATATAGAACTTCTATTAGATCATTATTTTAAAACTACTGGAAACATTTTTCTGAAAGTATTAATATTAACAGATTTACAAAGGAATTAATGCCTTTGTCCTTGCTTTTATATTAAATATGAGAGGTAGCAGACTGCTATCTATGGCAAATAAAATCAAGTTGGAGGATGGTCATTAATAAAATATAGGTTATTCCTCCAGATATCTAAGTTTTCCTTTAGAGCATTAAACTTTATTGTTGTGAAGAATTTTTTAATAAAATTAGCCTTACATTTCCCGAAGTCTTTATTTGATAATCTCTGAAGCGGAGTAGCTTTGTTAGCCTTTATGGACAATGAATTCGAATATATTTTAATACACTACAACACTCTAGATTTGTTTTCAGAGGATATTTGTATATTTAAAAAGACTAAAAATTTAATTAAGCAAGAACATGAGCTAATTGTGCCTTCACTGATGTAAAATCTTTATTGAACATACTAACTGATCAGTCACTGGATTAGTGCAAAAGACAAAGTCCATGGATGGACTTTGCTGAGGTCCTGTGTGTTCTCAGTAGAGTGTGTCTGATTCTGCTGGCGTTTACTTCACTAATCGTAGAGGGTTTTTTTGTTTTGTTTTGTTTTTATAATGAACTTTTTGGTAAAAGTACTGAGACAGCATAAGCTCATGAAGAATCATAAACATAATCTGATTAACAGGATTTGTAGTTATGCATGGTAAATTACAGAAGATTGTGGTGTTTCCATGACTAACATCCTAGAAAAGCTTCAAGGATGAAAACTTTGTGCATTTTCTCATGGTGTGGCTTTCATCTCTTAGAGAGATTAGTGTATCTCTTGCCACAACTTTCCAACTTTGGAGTTTCTAGGCAGGTAAAACATTAAAATGCACAGCAACTAAACTTCAAACAGGTTTTTTTATTAGATGCCACCTGCAAATCCTTTAGGATTACTCATTTTCAGATATCCTATCCTAGTCTGCAGGGGTTTATTAAAGGAGGATTTAGTATGATAGCAGCAGTGAGTCGGCAGAAAAGGAACTAGGAAGCTAGTCATATGACCGTGAGATTATGAAGCCTCTAGGTCCAGAAATTGCATGATTGTACTTAAAACAAAGCAGTTAGCAAACTATTGTGGTATTTTTTAAGATTAATTTTGATTTGATTCAAAATACAAAAATTATATGCTCAATAAATAACTCAAGTGACATAAAACATAATTGTAGTAATTTTACCCTTAGGAATCCACTGAATTTCTCTCTTAAGAAAACTAAAATATTCAAAACAAAGCCCTTGAAGATTTAACATTGATTCTGTCATATTCCCTTCTCAGAATACAATTAGCCTGAGGTTAAAGCTAAATATTAAAACATTACAATCTTTAAAAGAAGATGGAGATGTTTAGAATTCCATTACTTATTACTATATCAGTGCATTTTTCATAAGTCTATACACCTTGTAAACTTAATACAAAATGAAAATTTAAATTTCATTAAATATTTAAAAATCCAAGTACCTGTGATTTTATTACTGAATTGAATATTTCATGTTTAATATGGTGACTCTTTCCAACATTTCCTACTCTCAGGACTTTCATAGTCATTAGCCTCACATTCCCCCAAGTCTTTATTTGATAATCTCTGAAGCAGAGTAGCTTCTGTGATTCTTTTGTATTTATTTTTATATTGTATTAGTTCATAAACTTGCACAAATGAATCTTTTCAATAGCAAAGCAATGAACTAAGTCACTGTAGATAAGTTCCTCTTCCTAATTTCTATGATGTTTTTGCCTTTGTAAAGAAAATAATGAGATTGATGGTTGAATCTTCATTCTATCACATAGGAGATGCAGTGCCACTTAAGTTATGATCCTAAGATATGGACACACAATTTATTAATTTAAATATACCTTTCCAGTTACGATCCTAAGATATGGACACATGACTTCTTAATTTAAATATGCCTTTCCAACATGTTCTAGAGAAGTAGTCCTTCAAGAGTGTGCTCACGTGCTATGGAGATGGTTTATTAGGGAAGAATGTTTCCTGCAAAGCCTGGAGATCTGAGTAGATATCTATCCATATAAAAAGCTTTGTGGCCAGTTACCCCAGCACTTTTGGGGACAGAGGCAGGAGGGTGGCTCAGGATTGCTGGTGACCAGCCTTGCTCCAGTTTCAGGGTAAGACACTGTCCCAAGAGAATACAGAAGAAGACATCATCTTTCTCTAGATTCTGTGCATATGTGCATTTCACAAACACATGTGTATATACCACACATACACACACATACACATGCACACACACATGCACACCACACACACAAAAACACACACACACATACACACAAACACCAAAAATCCTGAGGTCAATCTCCTTTTGTGTTTTTCTTTTTCAAAATGAATTTTCGTTTTTTCTAATTGTTTTGTTGTCATATAATGCACATTTCATAAGACATTATTAGAGGCTTTTTAAAATTGAAAATAGATTTTTTTGATATTATGGTTTCTCCTCCCCAGCTACTCCCCAGTTCACAACCTACCCAAATCCACACCCATTTTTTCCTCTCTCTCATTAGAATATAATCATTTAAAAAATTTAATAATAACATGATTCTTGTGAGACCTGATGAAATATCTGCATGTAAAATGCTTTTCTGCTCAGTGCCTGGCAGTGATACCCAACAGCAGTGGCTATGATGATTTTCATTAAATATCCATTCAACATAGATGCATCTAAATAGGCAATTAAATTAGTTTGGTTAGGCCCTCCAGATATGGCAATGACATTCCTTGCAAATAAAAATTGCTTATCTATGATTTTATTTCAATTCAAGAAAATGAAGGTTAAGCTGTTAAAATAATCACAGATGGTTTCTTTAACAGGAGTATTGGGGGTCCTGTGGAAATGATGTATTCTTTGGTGATTAAGTTTTATTTGGATTTGCAATAGAAGGAGAGAAATGAGGTACTGGATTAAGAGATATTGGATTAAGGCTTTCTGGCTTCCAGCCAGTGAGATCAAGGAAAGAACATTGGGCCAGCTTACAAAAACTTTGCCTGTGCAACACTCTCCACCCTCACTAAATGAGCCACTTTCATATCACCCATGTCCCTGGGATGGCAGCTTTTTCCCAAAAACATTTGCATTCCCACAACTGTGATCCACTCAGTACCATGCTCCAAGACAAGGAAGGAGTGAGTGCCTGAGCATCCCCGTCACTAATCTTCATTTCAGTCCTCTGAGATCTGTCAGTGTTCCATACATGGGACCTCTGAGGGCCTCTGCAGTCTTTCCTGTCAGCTCTTGGGAAAACAGTGCATGACAAGCTCTTTGGAACACACTCTGAAGATGTGTGGAATAGAGAACCCAGGCCTCATCATCACTTCCTGGCACTGTGAAGCTGAGCAGCTCTGGAAGGCAGGTGCTTACTTTGGTTAGCCAACAACACCTCTGACAAGGGCTGTCACAGTGTTTTCTCAATCAACTTGAGCCTCCTATATCATCGAAACTGTTGCTGAGTCTGAGTTTGAAGTATGATGTCTTGCATCCATGTTCTGTTCCTTTCTCCAAAAATTGTCTTGCATCTAATGTACTGATTAAATATATCACACATCATGGTGGGTAAAACAACTTCATCCACACAGACAGTTGGCCCTTTTTGGGAAAAGAATTGAAAAGATTTTAAAGGCCTTTTCCTTTTGTCCTTTTCTCTTTTTTCACAGTACTGAGACTTTGAAACCCAGTGTACTTATGTTTCACATTGAATATCTCTGAAAAATCTAACTGGATTCTAAGAGTGGGGAGAACAGGAGATAAATATCTGGCTACCTAAGCTTAGTATGCTAGTGTGTAGACTTTACAAATAGAGGGATAGAAGGAAGCCACACTGTTTTGTTTAGCTTATCTGTGAAGATAAGCAAGGTTTGGGGAGAAAATTGCCTATAACGTGTAATAATAAATACGTGTACAGTTTATTTTGAAGTCCAATTGAACTTTCTAGATTCTCCATGGGAGAAAAATCCTACCAGATACTGCAAACATAGGAACAGGGCCTGGAAAATAGTAGGTATTCTGTCTATCATACCTATGGCGTATCTGTCAAACGAATGCACTTGTGTTAGGACCCGCACAGAACATAAAGCTGTAATACTCAAAAGTAAAACAAGTGGGTTTTGTTAAGTTGTTGTTTCTTTTAAATGTTACAAGGTGTACTAGTTACCTGTTCAGCATGTCACCTACAAAAGCCACTTTAGGAAGGAAGGGCTTATTTTCCTTCATAGTTTGGACATACGGTTTATCATGGCAGGGAAGGTGTAACAGCAAGAGAAAGGTTACCTACGGTGATAGGAGCATGAGTTGACAGGATCGTGTTGGCCACAGTCAGAAAGCAGAGATGACTGTTCATGGTCTGTTTGCTTTCTTTCCTCTCGTTCCGTCTGGTTCTTCAGACTGTAATGTGGTACTGCCCACACTCACCGCAGGAATTGCCTCATCACTTACTCTGGAGTCATGCTCATGGATATGCTAAGAGATTTGCTTCCTAGGTATTCTAGTCAAATCGGCAACGATGACTAATCATTCCAAACCATTATTGTCTAGCCGAGCATAGGTATAAACCAAGCAGACATGTGGCAGTCCAAACACATACGGCTCCTCCATATTGAAACAGACAAGGGGGCTTCTGCTGCAATGATATTTTATTCTTCAAATATATTTTCATATCCTGCTCTTCAAGTCAAATAGCCAGGGATAACTGTCTCCAAAGACGTTTGCTTCTACTGCTTAATAGCTCTTCATTCTTATTTCTCTTTGTGTTGTATAGCCTGATAAAACTCCCTATTCCTCTTTGAATCTCTCATGGCATCACACAAAGAAAATTTCACATTCCAGATCTTTAGCAAAAAATTGAATTAATATTCTTATTAGAGATGTACAAATGAATTTTTCTTAACTAAATATATGCAAACTAGAGCTGCTTGCCAAATTCCACTGGTAAATAGTATAAGCACTGCATATATTTGCCTTGCTTTCTTTGAACACTGCCTATACTTTTCAAACCCCTTGACACTTTATAAAACAAAGCTTTAGCAAGTGGCAAATCAATTTGTCTTAACAGAGGCTTCTTAAGACTACCTTTTGGTGAGATGAATGAATGATATACATAGGACATCTTTTCCTTTCCCACTATCCAGTTCATGAAAGCTTTATTCATTTTAATTCTATGCTTTCTGTATGACTATCCAAAGGAAAAGGGCAGTGTGAATTTGCAGTCTCATTCTCAACAGAACTTAGTCTGTGAATGGAGGAGCAATGTGGTTGAATTAGATTAGGGCAAACAGCATTTCTTACAGCGAGGTTGTGCAGCAAGTCCGTAAAGCTAAAAGCAGAGGTGGAAGGTCATCTGACTTGCTATCACACCTAAACTGTGAGCCTATTTAGACAAGAAGAGTACAAGGGTTGGTATCCAGAAGGTAGGTGTGGGTAAATGATTCACCATGTAGCCGTAGCTACTATGACCCCCATTTCAAACACTCAAATTAAATCTGATCAGTCTTCTTTAGAGAGCTACATCTAAAATCAGATACATGGAGGCTTTCATTGTAAGTCCCTTAACCCTTGCTCATATCACTGTCACAGAGCTGTCCTTAAGTAGCTTTCATTTATAAATCTGCCAGTCTATCAATATGTTGCCTTCAAAAGTGAACCATTCTTGCAAGATAATGTCAGGGAATTGCAGGGAAAATGGAAAATGATAATTTATCAGCCCTGAGATCCCTAAGTACAAAAGAGAGAACCCTGATTAATCAGACAAGGCCCAAAGGAAATCATCAGCAGACTCA
>LZPO01009533.1:7103-18793 GCA_001675575.1 Neotoma lepida
CCCCTAGTTCAAATGTCCCGCCTAACCTTATTCTGCCTCACCATTGGCCAAACAGCTTTATTTATCAACCAATCAGAGCAACACATTTTTAGAAAGACATTCCCATCAAACCATTCCTGATCCCACTTCCCCTACGCCTGTCCTCTCCTACATCCACCCCCTATCCACTCCTTCAAAAAGATAAGGCTTCCCATGGGAAGTCAGCAAAGCCTGGTACATTCAGTTGAGGCAGGTCCGAGCCCCTCCCTCCTGCATCAAGGTTGAGCAAGGCATCCCAACATAGGTAATGGATTCCAGAAAGCCAGCTCACACATCAGGGATAGATCCTGATCCCACTGGCAGGGGCCCCTCAGACAGACCAAGCTACACAACTGTCTCCCATATGCAGAGGGCCTAGTCTGGCCCCATTCAGGTTCCACAGCTGTGGATCTAAAGTTTGTGAGTTCCTATGAGCTTGGTTCAGTTGTCTCTGTAGATTTCCCCATCGTGATCTTGAACCTCGTGCTCATAGAATCCCTCTTCCCTCTCTTCGACTGGACTCCAGGGGCTTGGCCTGGTGCTTGGTTGTGGATCTCTGCATCTGCTTCCATCAGTTACTGAATGAAGGTTCTATCACGTGGAAGACTGATGCTTTGTGACTTTATCAACAGCTTTCCTCTTTAGTCTTTGAGGCAGTGTCTCTCACCGGACCTAGAGCTTACCTTTGGAACTAAATTAATTGACCATGAAACCGCAGCGAACCTCCCGTCCTTGAGTTCCCAACACTGGCCTTGCAGGTGTGTGCCATCCAGCCTGGCTTTTAATGTGCATGATAGGTATCAGAACTCCAGGCTTCATGCTAGTTTCTCAAGTTCATTACCAGCTGAACTATCTCCTGGACTCCAGTCATAACTTAGGATTACACAAACTTAGTAATTTCCACTTATATTGTAACAAATATGGATATTCAGATCCCATGGGAGACTTAAGATGAATGGAAGACTTATTTTTCACTATATAAACACCTACTTAGTTTACCTATATAGGACTTTTAGTTTACCTGTGTGTGAATAATCCATTTAATACATTTAAAATATGTAAATATTATTGAGTTTATTTGAAACCAAATTTTTGCAAATTTTAAAAGATGCAGAGATCCACAGCTGGGCGCCAGGCAGAGCTCCAGTAATCCAACTGATGAGGGAGAGGAGAGATTCTATGAAAAAGGAAATTCGAGATCATGAGGGGAAAATGTACAGAGATGGCCAGCCAGGCTGGTGGAAATGCATAAACTGTGGACCAATAACTATAGACTCCCCATGGTGCTGGACTGGGCCCTCTGGAAACTTCAGACAGTTGTTTGGCTTGAACTATTTGGGGACCCCCAGGTAGTGGGATCGGGATCGGTCCCTGGTGCAGGGGCTGGTTTTTTGGAGCCCAGTGCCTGTGGTGGGACACCTGGCACAGTCTTGCGCAGGGACAGGGATCTTGTCTTGCCTTGGCTGAGTGTGCCAGGCTCTGGAGACTCTCCAAGGGAGACCTCGTCTTGGAGGAAGTGGGAATGGGGGGTGGGTTGAGGGGGGAACCTGGCAGGGCGGGAGGAAGGAGGAGAGGGGGATCTGAGGTTGGTATGTAAAAGGAGTGAACAATCTTTTTAATAAAAAAAAGAAGAAAAAACAAACTATAAAAGAAAAATATTACACTCTAGTTTTCAAAACAAGAATTCCATTTATAAAATTCACCAAATAAAAATATTCTTTAGCAACATATAATATCAATGTATGGCATTTAAGCTTCCTGAAATAAAAATACTATGGGTTAAGAAAATTCTCTGCACTCAATAAGTTAAAAGGCCACCACTCATTGAACTGCTAAAGTGTACTGNTGTTTTCTTGGTTTGTTTAGAAATGAAGACAGGAAATTTCTCTCCTCTTCAGTCCTCAGCTGTTTCTTCATGGTGTAAGTGACATAGGACGACTTTCACAAATACCATTTACTTAAACCTCAAAGAAAGATCACAGAGCTGCCCAAGCTTTCCTTTTGATGTTGGTTGACTTTCAAAGCTATAGTTCCCTTTTGATCCAAGTTATATATATTTGACCATTTATTTTTGTTCTTACCCTAACAATTCAGCAATGAGGAAAATCCGTGATTTAAAGGGATTATTGGTGTCCTAAAATGGTGTGCTTAGGTCTAGGAACATTTCTAACAAATTCATTTTTAATGTAGCTTATTGAACAGTAACTGTTTTCAGTATCTTACTGAAAGATATATAAACAAGTGCTTTAAAACAACTTAAGGTATTGTTAATTATAATTCAAGTGTTTGTTCACTGTCAGCCTGGAAATTAAATTTCATTTGAAAGCAGAAACAGGTTATCACTTCTCAAAGAAGTATTCATGAATATGTAAATGTTAAGTATGAATTATAGGGTAGAACTCTTTCCAGAGATCTTTATCTGTAATGAAAATCATGTGACTGTTATTTTTAGGGAGAAAAATGAGAGCCTGATATACTGAAGGCTAAGTGTCTATTGAGAAAACTGTATATCACAAAATAAGTGAAATAGGGTAGGGAAACTGACAGACCAAGAAAGCTAACTTGCATTTAGTATAATCTCTCTGTAATTACCCTTGTGATTTTTCTCTTCACTTGATATTAAATGAATGTAATAACAGATGCCTTGCCTCCTTCCAGAATCTGTAATAATGAAAATCAGGGAAATATACTGGATGGTTGTTTGTAATGGCTTTGTAAGACACTAACTGAACACAATATTTTATAATTCTAGAAGGATTTTATTTGATAGTCCTATTGAGAACCAAAAATTAATGCAATTCAAACATTTTATATAAATATTTAAATAATAATCTGCATGAGAGTGTTAATAACTGGTTATTTATATTTCTGGGAAAGAAAAATGAAGCTTGAGTTCAGCATCCCCTTGCACTTGGAAAAAAAATGTTAGAATTATTGAATATTTTAAGAGTGAGTAGGAGAGGTTTTGATAGATTTCTCAGCAGTTTCTTTTCCCTTGTAAAATAACTGTAATTTGAGTTACTACGCATCTCTAGGAGGAAGAAAAGTCTTGAATTAATTTGATGTAGTGAGGAATCTTTTCTGGAAGGGACAGCTACTCCCTCCTTCCCGGTTCANGGATGGGTTGGAAAAGGCTTAGCTGTAATTCTGTGCAGTGGAAGCAGCAACAGCTGGGTCTCCTCCCTCTGATGGAGACGGCCCCCATTTCCTCTCCCTTCCCAGCTGATGAGAGTGTTTATTATTTATGATCATTAGATTACACTCATCCCTCAGCTTTTGGGCAGGTATACAAAAACAAATCGGCACATCAATCTTTCCTTCTCTGAGTTTCCAGTCTACAGATTCACACCTGCTTTTTTCTCACATCGATTAGGCAAAGTCTGAATCCACAGATGGGCCATGGTTGATGGAGGAAAGGAAAATCAAAATTTGGAAGAACAAAAGTCTATAGATAATTCCATAATCTTGCTAATATTTTCAGGTTAAAAAAAAGTAAAGTGATTGTTAGCACCTGATGGTCCATCATTGCCACCATCATTAGTGATTTTTAACTCTCATCTAGTGTTTTAGGATGTGAATAAATCTGAAGCTGTAAGTACCAGAGATATAATTTGCATGCACAATCTGTTTAAAATTATGAGAAATAAAATCAGTTTAAAATAGTAAGGAAAATTTTATCGGAAGACTGACATTTTAGAAAGACATTTTAGCAAATGAGGAGGGACAAATTCATGGGTCTTTCTCTGAGTTAACACAGTAAAGAATCTCTGTCTAATTCCAGGGATATTCTGTTGAAAAGAGTCCCTTGATTTGAAATAGACATTTCCTTAGCTATCTAAGATTTGAAAACCTAGATTATGCTATCATCTGTCTTTTCTTTCCTTCCCTTTCATTGTTTGAAAACCATATGTGTGAGTGAGTGTGTGTGTGTGTGCTGTCTCTTATACACATCTAGATGTGTATAAGAGACAGGGACCTAACTGTCTTCAGTACCCTGGATGCAGTAACAGGTACAAGCAGCCATATCTAGCTTTGTTCTTAGATTCTGGGGATTTGAACTCAGGTCTTTTTGCCTGATTAAATGATTCTTTAGCAACTGGGTGATCTTCCCAGTCCCTCTAGACACATAGTTCTATAGTCTATAACTACATAGAACTAGAGTCATACATACATGTACTAAATCACCCTACTAATTGGTTAATGTTTAGATCCTCACTGTATCAAAGACAAGAGTTAACTGAATTGTTTTACCTTTCAGATGAAATGTGAATTATGATATCTTCTTTTTATCTTTCACTAAAGAAATATAAAATTAAGTCTAGTGACATTTTCTGTATAATAAGTTGAATCAACATTAAGGTCAATTCTTATTTTAAAGCTCCTATTTCCAAGACCATGTATGATTGAAAAGAAAAAATAATGTGTTACATTCAAGGCACTCTGAAGATGGCATTTTTTTTTTACATTAAAGTCATGGTTATGGATGTCCTTGGACACAGACCTCACCTGAATGTCCCATAGTCCCTGTGCTTTAGAGTTAAATCAGCAGCTAAATAAATAAATAAATAAATAAATAAAGAAATAAATAAGCCAAACAAAATAAACACTGAAAAGGGAAGCAAGTCTCTGAGATGGGGAGGTCAACATGATAATTAAGTAGAAATAAATATTAGTTATTAATTCTGATAATGACTTCAATCTGTAACCTATTTATATTCCTCTTCTACTAGCTTGTATTGACCTGAGCCAAGTTTATTATGAAATTAACCAAGGCATAAGCTCATTATTAATCATACAAAAGGCTGTTTAGCATAATTTCTGTAAGTTTTGAAATTCTATTCTAGCCTCGAGCCAAAATTCATTTAACAAATATTCATGAAACTTAAGTCAGACANTCATACAACAATTTTTAAAAAATAAAACTTTTTAACACAATGCAATCCAATAACAGACTAATCTGATGCTTATATGCTTTGGGCTGAGAATAGAAAAATATTAAGTGTTTGCTTTCTGATATTAAATCATTATATTTCTATAAAAGTAGAAAGCTTTGCATGTATAGTCAAAACACTAATTCCTCACATAATAGTCTTATCTCTGAGGTGAAGTGGTTCAGGCAGCATTTGTTGGTGATGCATGGGGTGTGGGGGGCACAGTATAAAGTGTGTGTGTTGGGAGTTCACAACAAATGGCAACAGTGGAGTTACTCAATGGAGAACAGGCTAGAGTTCCCAGAAATACCTCAAAATCATTGCATGTTTGGTTTGCAATTAATTTTTGGTCATTGCACATTCAGCCATGTTTTCCTTTTGCCTATTTTCCCCCCAAATATCATATTAAGTTTATGGTAGACAGTATATGGGATCAGCAGCCCACCATTTAGGAAGCTGGTAACTAAAAGGGGATTTGTCTGAAGTGACGTGAATTTGGGTAAAAGGCAGATTGCAACCAATGAAGAATCTTAAAATGTAAGACCTAAGATTGACTTTAAGTTACATTTTATTCTATCTCCAATAAATGACACAAGTGACAAATATGACTCACATTTGAAATAGTTTTAATGACAAGTCTTAACTTCCCTTTTATTTTGTAGACAACCTTACTTTCACTGAAATACATGATTCCTTAAAGGTCACATGGTAGAATTATCCCATACTTGTAAAATAAATTTACAGTAATAGCTGAGAAGAACCTAATCAATAGCTCAACAGTAGGACATGAAAAACTGAACACGTCAGTAGTTCAGTGTGACAATCTTGAGAAACATAAATAAGAATTTATGACTTTGGTGGACAAAGTGATGTGCCCATTTTATTACTATGAAGAATATGTTTAACCTTGGCTGAAACAGGTCTTATCTCAGAAAGGACATTAAGGTAGTGGTTTCAATTGAAGATCGGTAACACATCAAGTCTGTTATTGATATGACACTTGGTATCTAGGCTGTCTGAGGACCCTAAACATTGATAACGCTTTTATTAATTTGTTGTTTATTTTTCATAAAAAATGTATTTTCATACAATATATTTTGATCTCAGTTTCCTGTCCCTTTCTTCCTAGATTCTCCTCACCCACCCAACTCCATGCCCTTTCTTTCTATTTCTCTTTAGACAACAAACAAGCAAACAAATAACACCAACAAAAAATATAATCATAGGAAAAAAAAACAAGAAAAAAAACCACAAGGAAACTACACAAAATCCATAAAATACAAAATCAGAAACTATAATATCCAAGCAAAAGGTCAACAAGACAAAAAATGCCCAAACAAAGCAATATACGTCAAAAAGTCCACAAAAATTCCATTGTGTTCATTTGTATTGACCATCTACTGTGGGGTATAGAGTCCTCCCTTATGTGTGGTTAAAACGCCCAGTGAGACTCCATTGGAGAGAAGTAATTCTTCTTTTGAAAGCAGATAATAATTGGAGATAGCTTCTACGTTAGGGATGGGGGCTTCTGTTCATTTCCCCCACTCAGTGCTGGGACTCAGTTTGGCTTGAACCTGTGGAAGCCATATGCATGCTGCCACAGTCTCTGTGAGTTCTGATTTANGTCAATTCTGCTTTATCTGAAAGACACCATTTCTTCAGAGTCATCCATTCCCCTGGATCTAATGACCTTTCCACCTCCTCTTCCACATAGTTCCCTGAGCCCTGAAGTCTGGGGTTTGATGAGCCATCCCATTTAGGACTGTGACAGGGCAAGGCAGGGCAGAGGTTCCTCCATCTTGTATTCCTGCTGAGGCCATTTCAGATTTAACTAGAATTTGATCTTCTTGAGGTAGAATCATGTGGAAAATTAGCCAGTTCTTTTCTAGGAACTCAAGATTAAGATGCCCTAGCTAACTTATCTTAGCTTCTGTTAAAATGCCTGCTTGTGCAAACTTCCCCCTCCAGCTCACCACTGAAAGCTTCTGGTAAAGTGCTTGCTTACATGAAGAACCCCTGCTGACATCAAGCTAGATGCCAGGACCTCATCTCTGCCTTCAAAAAATCCTGTGCTCTTGACAGTCAGTGCTAGACTTAGGACCTGCACACCTAAATGCAAGTCCCAGCTGGCTGGAATAAAGACTTAACTGGCTGTGAAGTATGCCTGAGTGGTCATCTCTGGAGGGCTCCCCATAACACTGAGTATTCAAAAATCTCTCACTCACTGAACAGTGTCCAGTTGTGGATTTCTTTCTATGATATTTACTACCTACTGTAAGGTGAAGCTTCTCTGATGATGGTGGCGTGAAGCACTGATCTATGGGTTTAACAGAACACTGGTAACTCTTAATTTTAATTATTTTCTATTGCAAAAATTATGATGAAATTATCACAATTTGACAAATAATGGAGGTCTCTGGTGGAAGCTACAAAATGTGACTTACTCTGGAGAACACTTTTCTAAAGATAGAAGCGTTGAACTGATGTTCTTTCTCTGATGAAATTCTGTAAGGCAAAACAACATAAAATAGTAAAGACTTCAAAAAGCCACCATTCCCAATGTCTTAAGAAATGATGTGGTGTTAAATTGGAGCAATATTTCAATTATTTATTATGATAGAGTATATATAATAAAATACAATATTTTATTATTATTAATTGTAGGGTATATGGCATTAATTAATTCATATTTCTGTGCAACCATTGTTACTATGCATCTCCAGAAATTTTTCATCTTCCTAAGTGTAGACTTTCATTCTTTAAACAGTTACTGTTCCTTTAGCTCTTAGGAACCAAGATTGACTGTCTAAATGAATTAATCAATTTCATACAATAACATTCTTAGGTGTTTGAATAACTTTTATTTTGTTTGATTTTTGAGAGTATCAATCTTACAGGTGATTGCCCTGTGATTATAATTGTCCCATCCTCTCCTTTCCTTCCTGCTCCTTATCCTAACTAGTACCTCCTGTGTACTCATATCCTTGCTGTTCCATCTCTCATTCCCTCCCTTCCCCCTTTCTTTCTCCTTCCTTCCTTCCTTTCTCTCTCTTTCCTGAGGTCTTTTAAAGATAGTCACAGCTGCTATAAACATGATTGCATCATTCATGTACTCGTGTCCCATCCAGGGGACAGAACTCCACCGTACTGACTACGTTATGACCCACTCTTCATCTCCCGTGGTCCTATTCGCTCTTCTGATTTCTTTCCTGAGATTTTAACGGGGTGAAATAAACTTCCCACTTAGGGCCAAGCACTTAGCAGTCACTTATTCTCATCATTTAACTGGTTATGTGTTTCCAAATTTACCATTTATCACTGATAAAATGTGATTCTCTGACACCATAAACGTTTAGAGAGCAATTTAATTACATGTTCATTTGGCACATGAGTATTAACTAAGGGAAATATGACCTTCCTAGCCATAGGCTTTTGATTAGTTCTACTGCACAAGTCANGTATCTTTTCCTGTGTAGCAGGCCTCAGATAGAAGGATTAAGTGGTTGGTTATTCCCACAATATTCATACCACTGTTATACCAGTGTAACTACCTTGCCATGAAGTTCATTATTGCAGCATTCATGGTCTACAGTTGGGTTTGATTACTGATGATATTTCTCTTCCAAGAGCCTGTACAGCAACTTCCCAATGATGAATGCAGGCAAGCCTGGGGGAAACTTCCAGCTCAGCTTCATCTAGTTACTCTATGACTAAGTACATACACATAGTGTGTGAAATCTTCAGCAATAGGGCTACACATTCTACTTTCCTGGCAATTCAGGAGCAATGACAATAGCCTAAACAGTTTAGGAAGCCTCTTGTCCAGATCTCATGGGGGAGGAATCCCTCACTTGACAATGAGTCTTGGTTTTAAAGTCTGTGGTTTATAGGATCAGTGTTCACCATCTATTCAGAGCACTTCTATGCAAGATCATTTTCTAAACCATATTTTGAAGTTAGTGGTAGGTGTCTCTATGGCTTTTCTATACATTCTTATTTTTGGTGAACTCTTCCCCACATGGTTATCTTTTTTCCTGTTCTCCTGGTCCTCTTTAACATTTTCCTTTTTCACTATTCCATGAGAAATGAATCTCTATGATTAATTAAACTGAGGAATTTTTCATTTTGTCCTCAGAAAACATTATTTCATTGTAGTCACTCACAACTTCTGGCTCCTCCAACCTTTGCACCCCCTGTTCTACAGAGAACCAGAACCTTGGAGGGAAAAGTATGTGATGTAGATTGCCCATTTATGGCTGAATAACCACCAGTTCCTTATTCTGTGCAGTTGAACCAGTTTTGTGTTCTTTAAATCTAAAGTCTCAGGGTAAAATCGAGGGGANAAATATATCTTAATATGGATGAAAATAAAAGTAGAATAATCTCAGAATTAGGCCATCATCTCATTAATACAACTCATATAAATTAATTTAATGAAAAAAACTAAATGCCATAAAACAGATACACTGAAGTGTTATGTGTTTAGACTGACTATTGTTTTAGAGACTGCAAATGCAAAGGAAACATCTCTAGGAATTATCATGGGTAAAATAAAATGGTGTGTTTTCTCCACAAAAATAGATTCTATTCTAAAATTGATGCAGTAGATTGTGGAATAATGTAATCAGTTCTTTAAGTACAGATAGCTAACATATTTTCAACAGTTGATGAACTGGAGATACAGTGCATAACTGATTATATGATAATAATCACATTGGTGTGTTAGCTAGAACAAAGCAGGAATATGTCAAAGGAGTTATTTTGTAAACTGTAGGCAGAAGCTCTGTTATTTTTGGCCAGAAATGTGCTATCTTGTAAAAGCTATTTAATTCACAGATAACATATAGACCCATATGGAAAGAAGGAACTGAATAAATGCAGTAATAATGGTGTATATACTTAAACTTATTAATTGAACACATATTTATCTCTAGAAATATATGATCGTAAGTTGAAGCTTTTATTCTTTACATCATTTTTCTAAAGATTGGAGATGCCACATTTTAAGGTAAAGAACATATCTAACAAATATTAGGAGAAAGGGAGTTTTGTATAAAGAAAATATTTTTTGCTTACCTACTGAAATTGGTACCTTCTTAAGCCAAGCTAATTTAATAATTTATTTTATTTTAGTATGGAAAGTAAATATGAGCTGTTTGATTTAAGAAAGTTTAGCATCATATTCCTATGCTTATATAGTTTTAATGTGCTCAGGATTTTTTATGAAGAATTGACACTTGTCATCGAGATTTCTTTAATTATTCACTTGCAAGTTTAAAAAAATCTTCAAAAGGTAAACTAGTTATCTGTGAAGAATTATTCTCTCTTTAATCAAAGATGTACTAAGTCTCTTTGATCTGATGAACAATAGTTTGAAAAAAAGGGAGTAAACCAGTTTTGAGTTGGTTGATTAAAGATTGTTTCTTAATGTTCTATCATTTCAGAGATACAGATTTAATTTAATTAGGATTAAACTTCATTTTCAATTGCCCTTCAAACCTTCAGTTGAATTAGCAATATGCTAGAAATTTCTCACATACTACCTTTATAGTTGTGATTTTTTAATATTTACTTTTATCATGATAAAACAATGCAAATTAAATATTAAATAGAATAATTTAAATTATANTGCTTTGAAAAAGTATTATAATAGTCAAGTTACATATGAATGGCTATAGGAGAAATAACAGAAGACAAAACATAGACTAGTCACCTTTTAAACATTTATAAAATAATGCTCGAATTAATGAACATAATTTCCCTTGCTAAGATTAAATTGCTAGCTTAAATTTCTAACAATCTGCATGGAGTAATGCCATCTTAATCAATTTGATGGCATGCTATATATTATACAAATATTTATTTTACTATTCTCTCAGCAAAGCATTCACACAGACTGCCATATACTAGTTTTTGAAAAATTCCAAAAATTAACCAAATAAAAAGTGTTACAGATCAACAGGTTCACTGATTTTCAAGTAAATGCATTTTCAAACTACCAAGGTTGTGCTCACATACTTTTTGTTTGTTTGTTTTTTGACACAGAGTTTCTTGTGTAGCTTTGGCGCCTTTCCTGGAACTCACTCTGTAGCCCAGGTGGCCTTGAACTCACAGAGATCCACCTGCCTCTGCCTCCTGAGTGCTGGGATTAAAGGTGTGCACCACCACCGCCCAGCTCATACATATTTTTAAATCCATTAAATTGCTTCAATTGTAAGTCTCCTTTCAGTATGAAGTAACTTGAAATAACCAGCATGGGAGGTGTAAATTTATTTTGAGAAATCAAACTACTGATTTCTTTTAAACTATGAAGTAATATAAATTTTCACTCTGAATGAAAAGCCATGAGAAACACAAGACTGAAAGGAATATCCTATACTATTAGTGTGAACTCTCATTCTGCAAAGCCACTCAGTAGTAAATTTCAGAATTTATTGTTCTAATTATCACATATGTAAATGCATTAAAATAAAGCATT
The DNA here is from genome assembly GCA_001675575.1 of Neotoma lepida. Lineage (NCBI taxonomy): Eukaryota > Metazoa > Chordata > Mammalia > Rodentia > Cricetidae > Neotoma > Neotoma lepida. The sequence continues at coordinate 18,531 of LZPO01009533.1, forward strand.
ATATTGTTAGGTCTCAGAAACCCAGGACATCTCTTTCATTGTTCTCCCTCTCTGTCCATCCCCCAACTTGGCTATCTCGATCCCTCATTTTCCCATGCCCCATCCCCTCCCCTCTACCCTCCTCCCAGGTTACCCAGGAGATCTTATTATTTCCTCTTCCTTGGGGGGATCCATGTGTGTCCCTCTAAGGGTCCTTCTTGTTACCTAGCTTCTTTGGGGTTGTGGATTGTAGCCTGGTTATCCTTTGCTTTGCATCTAATATC
>LZPO01009545.1:0-18559 GCA_001675575.1 Neotoma lepida
CCTGCAAACTGTTGTATTAGGGAAACAGGATTGTTTGCCTCCATTTGGAATGGGAACTAGAATTGTCATGCCTATGCGCCTGTCCAACACAAAATAGCAAACAAAAAACCACACCTAACAAACAGCTGTCTGCCCACAAACACTGTTTGTTTTTCTTTTGGAGAAAAGCTCAAAAATAGTGTCGACTTATTTATTTTTTAAATTTCTTGGCAATGAAATAGCATTTGTAAGTATCTTTAACTTCATCAGAAAGACACATACAAACACACAAACACACAAACACACACACTCACACACATACACCCTAAATCTACCCTGTATTAAAAATAAACAAAGTTGCAAAACCATCCATATTCACACAAACAAAAACCAGCTCTGTAACACCTCTCTGTTAGACTTTGTAGTGACTCTGCTGGACCCAACACAGCTAGTGGCACTTCCACAAGGCTTTAGACATGACTGGAAATTAGGTCAATGTGGAAGCAAATGTGACTGAGGCTGGTCTCACCATGCAGGTGACACTGGCCAGCTCTGTGAATCAGCCAACCAGTTTCCGTAACACAGTATATACTCTGGGGTATGGTCAAATAAAATACAGAGTCAAGGAAGGAATTTATTCCTGGCAGAGGTTCACCAAACTAGCACTTGCCATCCTGCTTACTCCTTTCTTGTATTCTCCACTCCTACAACTCACTTGGTTTCTATAACACTTCTGAGTTGTTCAAACAGATGTGGCCTTAGCAGGTTGTTGTGGTCAACCTCCAGTCTCACTTCCTGTCATCCAATGTAAGGGTGAGACAAACCAACAGCTCTCCCATTTCCTTTTCCTCTGGCCTTCCTCCTGGCACCCTCTAAGCTATTCAAATGGAGTCAAGGCTTTCTCTAAACAATGCTGTCCCCTTGATACTAAAAAGGTATCAGCCCACATGCTAAATCTGTTACTACTCGGAATTCTACCCCACAGGGAGCCAGTCAAGTTCTTGTGGGCACATTTATATTCCTGCTATTTGCTAGGAGAAACTCACCAAGATTTTATTCTTGAGCAAGATCTCCTTTGCGAAGCAGAGATAGGAAATACGTTACACACTGCACTAAATCTGACACTAATGTGCACCAATAAGCAAGTCCTTATAGTTATTCAGGTGTCTGATACCATTGTAGAAAGACACAATGCAGGTCTAGCAGGGATAGGAGGAAAGGCTCCCAAGCCCCATTGAGGACAGTAATCTGGTCCTTGGACTGGTTTTGAAAAGGAAAACAACCAGAACTCTGTACTTAATTACTGTCTCCCATCAGGAGACCTCAATCACCCAATGAGAATGCAGAACTGGGAGACATCTTTAGTACAAACCTCTGTTCTTGATTATCTGAACAGGCTACAGCAAGGCTGAGTCTCCCCCACAGGCTTTAATTCATAGCCACACCTGCTCTTACTACACCCATTTAAACCTTCACACCGAGTCAATGCCATAGAATGGTGGGTCAAACCCATTTAAAACAAAACAAAACTTAAGGCTACTATGGCATAGCCATCTTTTCATTAGCTTCGTTCTGCTAAATAGCAGGAAGGTAACGCCATTGGCATTTCCTAGGAAATGAATTTTAATTTACTCAGGAAAAAAAATGCCAACAGATTATTCATTGTAAAGCTAACAAACACATGCTGCTTGAGAAGTGTGACCTTAAGATTCCAGGAACATCTGCTTAGGTCTGTGTCTTTCAACTTCTCTAGGATTTCTTTTCTTGTTTGATAATTTCTTGAAATTATCGGAACACTGAAACAAAAGGAATGAAATGTTTACTACTTTGCTTCCTGGAGATGGGGACTGCAGGCTCTGATGGTGAAAAAAGCCTGAAGCCTCTTGCTTTCACATCTGCAAGTACTTTTATCTGCTGCTGGGCTATGGGAGTTCAGCCCTCATCAGCGGCTCACTTCCTTAATGAAACGTGCACCCTGCTGCCTTCAGGAGAGAGAATTAGTATACGCGTCCCCCACACACTTCTGTAACCCAATCAGCGTGTTCTTCTCCTAGTGAGCCATTGAAAGGGCCTTCCAGCCTGGAGACACAGAAGCAATCACCTGTACAAATGCTAAAACAAATACCTACTATGTGCCTAGGACCAATGAGGCAACAGGACCTCTAGATGAATAAAGGTGCCTTGCAGGCCCTCAATGCTGGTTAGAGGAGAGCAATGCAAACACAACTGTGAGCAGTGCACATTTACAATATAGAGCACACATGTTCACGTGTACACACCACACACACAAAGGGAAGAGTAGCAAAGCTTGAGAAAGGGGGATATCTATCTGTAGCAGCATCAGTGTGAGTGAACATCATGCAATGAGAAAGGTGAAGTTTGACCTACTGGAAGAGAGTAGAGTAGGGACAGGCCATGAAGGATATGTATTCAGGGAATTTTGATTTGATGTTACAGGAAGCAGAGAGCGAATGAAATGATCTTTAGGTTTTTTGCCTTTTTTTAGTACATAAAGTTTTTAGAGAAAATTTTCTTTATAAGTCTATAAAAATTACTCTGAAGAGGATCTTTTTGTCCTGTGCCATACACCTTACTAAATGTGTTATTGTCTCAGATTTAAGTAAGCAAACAGTAAATATTGTTTCATGAAGGAAGAGTATGAAGTGGCATACATCCTGCTGTCACAGGCTCATGCATCTGCTCCCAACGAGTTCTGGTTTACCTAGTCAGCAGAAAGTCAGCACCCGAAGGACACTTGCACCTGGCTGGCTCACCACCTCTTGGCTTTTAAGTTTACTCAATGTGGGGCAAACTGATTTCTTCCCCACAAACTACCCCATGGTCAGTGGGGACTTGAGTTTACACGCCCCAGGCAAGACCTCTGGGGCAAGGCCATGGGTTTGAGTCCCAGCGTTATGAAACAAAAACAGAACAGTCTTCAGAATCATCTTTACTCCACTCTTCTTCAATTCCTGTTTTTCGCATCTCAGACTCACCCAGCAGTCTCCAAGTTCACTATCCCCATCCACGTGGCAGCAGTAACAGTGAGTACCTCCTAAGGAACCTGCAGCCTCAGTCCTGCCCCTTCCAATTTACCTTGCATGTAGTCAAGTCCCCCACCAAAACATTCCTATTTTGGTACCAGGTTCTTGTTAACATCCAGTGACTTTGTTCTACAGGAAACTCAACTCATCAGAATACAGTGCAAAGAGCCCGTCTTCACCTGACAGTATTCTGCCTATCCAATTGCCCTCTTCATTACCAGTAGGACTCATCCTTGCCTTAAACCAAAAGGTCCTTTCGGATCTGCTTATAGGGAGCCAACTTCCTTGCCCCAACTTACATACTTTTATTCATGATTTCCTCTCTGCTTAGAAGGCACTATGAACATTTCCACTGATGTTCTCTCTTACACTTTCATACAATGCAAAGGTTACTTACTTATTTTACAGAGCACATTTAATACCTGAAAAAGAAAGCCAGTACTAAGTACAGCATGGCAAATCAACATGTGAGGATACTAACTTTTCGGCTTCCCTGCAGAAAGGACTGGTGGTATTTAGAGGTACTGTTTTAAGCTTACGGTCTGGGTCTCACAGCAATTTAAAAGTTTCCACATGTTTGAATTCAAAACAAGATGCTTTAGGTCACGATTATTCAGTTACTCTGACTATCAGAGTCTCTAAGCAAAGGTGCACTGCATTAGGGAGTAGAAAACTAGAGCCATCATACACTACTGTGTCAATTGAACCAACCCTTGTAACTTTCTTTTTCCTATACAGAAGGGCAAATCTGTTTCCCTCACCCAAGCTGTTATGAGGTGAAATAGGAGGACGTCACAGTATTAGAGTTAGAAGAAACGTTTCTGCTATTTAGTTGAACAGTCTCACTTTACAGAACCATAAGGTACAAGGAAGCTGAGGAATTAGAACACAGTGGAAGCAACATGTACTTAGGCTTGACCACCTTTGTAAAAACAAGTGCCCATCACTTCCTCAAGTCTCCAACATCTACTTAGTCACATGAATGCTTCTGGCATGCAGCACAGTCCTACAACAGTTAAGTTTTGACAAGACAACACTCTATGTTCACAAAAGCTCTATCTTATAATACAGCAGTATTTGGGAGTGACTGTATTTTAATTATTCATGTAGGTTCACCATATCTACCCCCAAGAAGAGCAGGATCCAAGAGGTTATGTACTTGAATTGTGTGAGCACAAAGAGCATGTTTGAGCACCAGACTGCCACATTCTTGAAAGGAGACTGATGGATGTCCTAGTATAGCTTAAGAATTTAGATTAATAACCAAAAAACACAGAGCAACTAGAACTAATCACAAAATAAATGTGGGTAAAATGAATGACAGAGTGCATTGTCCAAACAAATGTTTAAAAAACTACCATGGAGGCTGGAGAGATGGCCCAGTGGTTAAAAGCATGGGATGCTCTTCTAGAGGACCTGGATTCCATTCCCAGCATCCACATGGTGGCTCACAACCATTTCTAACTCCAGTTCCTCCAGGGGATGTCATGCTCTCTTCTGGTTTCTGCAGGCACTAGGCATACACGTGGCGCACCAGACGTAAATGCAGCTAAACACCTGTGTGTATAAAACAGTAAGAACAAAAAAGCACCCCCACCACTGTATTAAGATACCCCTGTAACTATTCCTGACAGTAAATGCATGCTTTGTTTCCCAAAAAGAAGTAAGAGACTATTTAAGGAGAGGCATTCAAATCAACTTCTGGAAGAGATTAGGAAAAAGTGTTAAAGAGCTGGGATGCAAGCATAGGAAAGAGAATTAAGGGTCTGGTGAAGAGGAAACAGCAGGAAGTGGTAGCAGTTTTTGGTTGGGTAAGCTTAATTAGGAAACCTGGAAGACATTCTACAAACTCTCCTTGTGAGTCATTAGAAGGTTAGAGATTTGGATTCAACTGACAACACAAGTACCATGTGTTCATATTCCTTCAATGCTGGGGACTGAATGTTAATTATTTAACTAGATTCACTATTTTCTACCCTTTGAGAAGCAGGATCTAAAAGTTCATGCATTTGAGCAACCTGAAGGAAATAATGTTTCCACAAAACTCATAAAATTTAGCAAAGCGACACTAAGCTTTCATGTGAACTACAAGCTTTGATTGACAGCTATGTTTCTGAAAATAAATTATGTAACAAATCAGTTTTTTTAAGACAAATCTTTTCAAGGTGAGGAAGTCAGAGAAGGGAAACAGAGAACAGAAATGGGGATACTACAGGTAGAGCACGACACTTCTAGCCAGCAAGGCCCTAACCTACACTTGGCATTTAATGTTCTCCTTTGACTGAAATATCAATGGGAAAATCTTACTCCAATGTTCCTGTCAGGAATACATTCATACATTTACTATTCCATAAACCCAGGGGCAGGTGCCCTCGTGAACCCTGTGATGGGCAGCAGGACACAATCAGCACAGAAATCTCATTACCTGGAACTACAGCCAACACAACCAGCATTGTTTCCATGCTTTAGATTGATTTCCATTCAAACAAGGAGAAGTGGGAATGGGAACCACCCTGGGGAGCACCGCCTGAGAGCTTGGGTTTTAGATGGAAAAATCTACATCAACAGACATTAATTAAGAGCGTGTGCTGATTCACACATCCATCCTCACAGTCATAGAGAGGATGTTAAATACAGTCCTCATTTCAGGGCTCCCACAACCACAGCAATGTGACATGAAGACGACTTAGTCTTACTATCTCTGCAACTTATATGGACACCCTATGACTTCTACACTCATCTGATTTGAACTTTCAAAGGTTTAGGAACTAAACTTGGTGTTGTGATGTAAAATCATATCTCTTTTCCTCTTTTCTAATTCCATCCTTAAACACACCTCATCCCATCCCAGACTCAGATAAGCAGGTTCCCTCTCTTCTTATTCCGTGTTTAGCTCCACTCTAGGAGGAGTAATTCCAAAACTGCCGATTTATTCCATGCTTGCTTTAAGTACTGATTCCATGTAGGTCAGTCTACTTACCCTTTGCTACTCTGCCACCAATCACCACCTTCCCCCCTCAAAACAAGTGGTGGAAATAAAAACCTAGTAATTCTCTGCCAAGATACTCCTTTTCACTATAATGGCTCTGATGGGAAGAGTGGGAGTCAAGACTATTGTATCCANTTAGTAATGTGATCTTGGGCAAGGTAATTCTGTCTCTTAAACCCTCACTTCCTTTATTGTAGGGAAAGAGAGATGGATAGTATCAGAGGTCCCCAGTGATCTCAACCCATGGAGCTTACTTAAGGATTGCCAAAAGAAAAGTGGCAGTTGACAAAAGGCTTCGAGTGCCTCTTTTCCCTCCTTGGTCAAAGCAGCTCTGAAGTCTTAGTTTACACATGGCTTCTTGCAGATTTATCAGAGGGCTTCTCTTGTTTAAGCTGCTTGGCATGGTGCTGGGCACACAACAGGCACTCCACTCATTTAATGAATGAGAATGGGCAGCAAAGGGAGTAGGGTGATCTCTAAGATCCCTTCCCACTCTCACTTTCTATGGTGCTGTGGCTACTTAGAGNAGTCAGTCAAATGGGGCCCAAATGCCTATTTGCAAAGATCCCGAGACTACTTCTTGTACCTCCATTCTGGGAGACAAAATATGCCTCAGGTTGGCTCTAGAATGATTCCTCATAAGCACTGGGTACAGAGTCAAACAGTTGGCAAAGAGTTCTATTCTTTGTTGAGTAGGAAGGAAGAGGCTTATGACTGAAAGAAATCCAAAGCTGTGTCCTTACAGTTGTGGAGTGCAAATGTATGAAGAATGGGAACAGGCTGAAAAGAGCATCATGTCCCCATCAAAGAAAAACTGAAACCAAATGAAGGAGTTGAGATGCACAGCTCTGCTCTGGAAGTCTCCTGAGCATCCACAGCAGACACTGCACCTCTGCATACAATCAGCTAAGTGATCTGCACTTACTCTGTGATTTTGGGGTCCAGGTTGCCAATCCATAATCGGTGTCCTTCCTGTAGAGAGCCCTCTGAAAGGATGGATGCATTCTCCAGGGGAAGGGTTTTGGTTTCTGCTTCCATCAATCTCTATGAAATACTAAAGGCAATGTGAGCATTCAGGCAGGAGAATGGAGCAATCTTGTGTGAACATGAGACTTCACATGCAATTTATCCAAGAAAGGCATGCTCTCGGGGCAGTCCTTCAAAGGCCTGTTCTTCCCAACTGGGGCTTCGGACCAGTTCCGTTGGGACAGCCCTTCTGGCAGCCAGAGCTGCCATTTAGGATAAAGAGGTATGGTTGTGTGGAGAGTCTTGAGTCTTCCTGAGGCAGGATGCCAAAGGCTCTATCACCACATGGTACTCCAGAAAAAAAAAAAGGAAAGCACCAAGAAGACAGCCTTGATGATGTTACAGGGAATGGGGAGGGAAGAAGAGCTTATGTCCCTGTTCTTCTTGGAGCAGTTCAGCAAAGGGAGGAGGTGGCACAAGAGATGTGAGCACAAATACTGGAGTTAGAGCTGGATCTGAAAGCAGCTTGTATGACTTATTTAATTATCTGAAGTTTATAGGTCTCAATTTCATCAAATGTAAAATTAGAGGCAATAGTTCTTATTTTATAGGGTTGTTGTGAAGATTACATACATTAAAAAAATTTACCAAACAACATATTTAACAACAGTAAGTAGTCAATATACATTAGCTATTGATCACCAAGTTTACTGTTTTGGTAGAAACAAGAGAGGAATCTCCTTGGTTATTACAGTTTACCATCTGCTTTCTTAGTGTAACTTTTGGCAAGTCACTTAACTACTCTTTGCCTTAGTCCCTTTGTGAGGACAGTATCTCATACAGGAATGTGGCTCTGCCAAGTTATACCCCTAAGACTTTTAGAACCACGATTCTTAGAAGTACTCAAGACCAATAATTCTTACTCATCTTAATTCCTGAGGTATCTCATCTCACAGAGCAGGAGAATGACAGCTGTGACAAGAGGCAGTGATGGAAAGAACAGAGAGCCTGGTGTGAGAAGACTTGGTCTTAAACTGTTCCACTTCCACTGAAGTTACTTTTCTCGGTACCTCAGTTTCCTCGTTCTTATTTATTTACTCTATTATGGGGGGTGGGGCATGTACGTATCATTTAGTATAGGTAGGGGTCAGAAGACAACTTTGAAGAGCTGGTTCTCTCCTTCCACTTTTGCTTGGGCCATCTTGCCGGTCCAGTTTCTTCATGTTTTAATATAAACTTTGAGGAGCTGGAAGAGATGGCTCAGCAGTTGAGAGCACATGTTGCTCTTGCAGAAGACTGAGGGGTTCAGTTCTCAGCACTCACTTGGTGGCTCACAGCCATCTCTAACTTCAGTTCTAGGAGATGAGATGCTCTCTTCTGACTTTTGCAATCACTACATACATGGGGTGCACATACATAGATGGCAGGCAAAAGACTCGTGCACATAGAGTAAATAAATCTAAAAAATTGATAAAGATAAACCTTGCCTTGTTTATTAGTTAAGGTTGCTGAGAAGAAATGAGTTAATAAATGAAAAATGAAATTTTAATAAATCTATACTATGATAAAGGAAAGATAAAAGGGACAGGGAAGATAGCAGGCCGTGCCAGACTTCAGATCTCCCTTCTAGAAAAACAAAAACAACAACAAAAAAATGTGTCTTCTATATCTAGAAGTGACTCAGAGCTCAGCCCTGTAGGAAATAGTCCCCATCCTCAGAATGCTTATATTTGAAAGGGGCGCAGAACTAAATTTTAAAATAAGCAAAAGTAATTAATGACAGATACTGTAAACAATGAGAAGGGTCAAGTGATTTGGGGTTGGACTACTTTTGATTGAGTAGAGTTAGATTTGAGAATTTCTGATGCTCTCAGGTCTAAAAGCAATAGTAACACTAAAAGATACTTTAAAAATGCCAAAGATGCCACATTTCAATTGGAAGAATACAAGACACCGGACTAGAGAGATCTGGATTCAAAACTGATTTTCCCAATTATTGTGCCTTTAGTAAGTAACACTATCTCCTTTATGTATCTTCCTCACATTCTCTGTCTCTGCCACTTTTTCCCCTTCCCATATAAAGAGAATACAATGTATTATTTACTTTTTGTCTATGTCTCTAAAATAATAAAAGCTCCTACAGTGCAGGGTCTCACCTGCCTTGATCATGGTTCTATGCCCAGCAGCTAGTGCACTGCCTGGCTCAGAGTTGGTACTATTTTCTGAAAGAATGAATGAAACAAAGTCAATTATCTTCTTTCCAAAGATGGGGACAATTATTCCTACATCAGGTGGCTACTTTAAATAAAAATATACGTTGGGCGGTGGTGGCGCACGCCTTTAATCCCAGCACTCGGGAGGCAGAGGCAGGCGGATCTCTGTGAGTTCGAGGCCAGCCTGGGCTACCAAGTGAGTTCCAGGAAAGGCGCCGCCAAAGCTACACAGAGAAACCCTGTCTCGAAAAACCAAAATAATAATAATAATAATAATAATAATAATAATAATAATAATAATATACATGCGACAGCACGTGGATTTTTGAAAAATAGTGACGTCTAATAAGGTAGTGTGCAACTATCAAATCTTTTGGGGTTTGCAATGACGACAACAACTTGGAGTAACAGTTCATAAAATGTCTCTCCAGATTCCTCCCAGTTGAGCTGCATCAACTCTAGAAACCAGGAGGGGGCTGGGGTTGCTTATTCCTAAACGCTAACAGCGGGGTCAGGCCAGGAACCAGGGTTTCCCGATTCCTGGCTGCGAAAGGTCACTAATGGGATTGTTATTTCCGGGCCAGGAACAGGACAATCCGGGGCGGGGCCTAGAAGCCTGCCGGGGAGAGCAGTCTCCACCAAGGTCCCGCCGCCAGGCTGGCGCTGAGCTTCGGGTACTCACCTGCTAGCCTCGGAGCTGTGCCCCCAGCTCATGCCCCGAAAGCAGCTTCCGACGCCCGAGTCCGAGCGAGGGACGTGAGGAAACCTCAAGCGAAACACTGATCGCCGCCCGGCCGCCCGTGACGCATTACGTCTGCGCCGCCGCCCCGCCCCGTGACGTCATGACGCCCTCACCGCTGCCTCCTCTGTCGCGCCTGTTTGTCTGTAATCCGGGCTCTAGCTGGTGAGTGGCCTTCGGGGAGGGGGGGGTCTCACGGCGCGGGCGCGGTCCAGGTGCCACTGACCTCGAAGGAACGTCGTGGGGCTAGGCTACCGCCCGTGACCGGTTCAGCAGAGTTCGGCTGGACTTAAGGCCAGGGGCGGGACTTCTGGTCCCTCTACCCTCTCGGGTGGGGGCGGGGATCGTGTCACTCTCCTCGCAGTTAGAGCCTTGCCAGGGAACTTGGTAAATAGTTCCTGATATTTAGGACGTCACCTGACAGGAATATTGCCACTTCCGAACATCACTTCGCGCAGAGGTATAATTATTCCCGATGATGAAGCGCTGCCCTTACTAGGGTTGCGCAGCTCCCAAGTGGTGGAGTTTAAATGCCACCCAAGTCTGAGTCGAACGCCTGGGCTTTTAAAATCGTCACTCTGCCGCCCTGTGGGCAAACAGTTGTCATTTCAATGATGCTTCAACATTTCCACTACTCTGGCAAATTTTACAGATGAGATTGAGATCGCATACTTAGGAAGTGCTAGAAGCAGGACTCTTGCCTAGGCTGTCTCAAAATTTGGTGCTCTTCCTTTTTTCCCCATTCCTGTCTTTTTATTAACTCATACACACTACTTGTCTTCTAGTTTGGTGAGGCAGTAAGTCAGACACTTGCCAGAGTAATGTCTGTCAGAGTGGCTAGCTATGAAAACTCCAGCACCACATTCATCAGAAGGACACTCGAAGTTGATTAATTTTGCCATTTTCATCTACCTTATAGTATTTCAGCACAGCCGATTTGACCTTTCTCTCTGCTTATTCTTCTTGTGAGTGGTGTAAGAAAGACTTCTCCCTTTTCTTAGCACCACCACAAAGTCTCAGCACAAGATAAGAGTGGACTCCCTTTGAATGTTGTAGTCAGACAAAGTACAGCCATCTTCAAGCTGCTTACCAGCAGGATCAACCTCTGCTCATCAGGAGGAGTCCCGTCCTTATCCTGAATCTTGGCCTTTACATTTTCTATAGTGTGTGAGGGTTCATCTTGGAGCGGGATGGCCTTCCCTGGAAGGGAAGGAAATGCACATTCCATTGCATTTCCTAGAATTTTGGAGAACTTGTAGTTGGAAAGGCTGGAAACTTCATCTGATTCCTTCAGTTAATAGCTGAGGAAAGAAAACCAAGCTAGGAGAAATGATTTGCTCCAGTGCACGTCCTTGGTAGAGCTGAGATACATGCATTTTGAATGGAGGTTGCTGTGAATCCAAAAGATATGTGTGATGGGGATTGATAAAGTGGAGATGTTGGAGTCTAGGCCTTCTAGTCTTCAGGTGAAGAAGCCTTTTGTCCATTTGCTAAATTTTTTATCATTCCTCTTTGGCTTGTGCCAAGGACATTTGGATGCTGTATTGAGTTAGATATTAGAAATATCTTTCTTTACAAAATACTGAATTTGAAAAAGAGCACACTCTATTCCAAAGAACTGGAAAACCAGGGATAATGGAGGCAGTGTTGAGAAGTAGATCCAGGACCTGCCATCAGAAGTGTAGATTCCAACTCTGATGTGGGCATTTTGATGTTGGACAAGGATTTAATCTTTCTGGAAATCTATTACCGTACTTACCACATCTGTATGATGTCTGTGTTCTTGTACTATCCTAAGTACAGAGTACAGTAGTGAACAAGTAGATTAATAGATCAATTAGTCTACTAGAGTAGCCTATAGAGTGCCAACAGCCATATGGAGATACTTAGACAAGGATCAAATAATTACACAATATTTACTTTTATTGTTAAAAACTAAGTGCTGTGATGAAGTATTGGGTATGAAAACTGGATTTCAGGAAATGTGACCTACTTGGAAGAAGTGGCCATTGACCCTGTTCTATGACAAATGGTTAAGATGAAATTTAAAGAAAAACAATGGCAAAGAGATAAAGGGAGACCATTCCAAGCATATTTAATGACTTTTAAAAAATGTTTTATTGTTCTGGGTAGGGGTATGGGGAGTGGACGATGGTGGAGTGGTGCACGCCTTTAATCCCAGCACTTGGGAGGCAGAGGCAGGTGGATCTCTGTGAGTTCAAGGCCAGCCTGGTCTGCAAAGTGAGTTCCAGGACAGCCAGGACTGCACAGAGAAACCCTGTCTTGAAAAACGAAAAAGCAACAACAACAAAACTTATGTCTGTGGGTGTTTTGCTTACATGTATATATATGCTAGTGCTTGTGGAGGCCAGAAGAAGGTGTTGAATCCCCTAGGACTGGAGTTATACAGATGCTTGTAAGCCACCATGTGGGTGCTGAGAATCCAACCCAGATCCTGTGTTAGAACAGCCAGTGTTCGTAACCTCTGAGCCACCTCTCCAGTCCGCTTAATGGCATATTTGAAAACTTAGGAACAGGAAGCTCATGAGGAAATGAAAGATCAGTTTATTTTGTAAAATGTATGTGGTAATCAAATACAATAAAATAGGAAGAGTATTTTATACACAAGGTCTTGTGTATCCAAACATGTTAGAAATGTATGTTGTGTATCAATACAGAGCTGGTTGGAAGGGGTTGCTGGGACAGTGGACAAGCCAGGATGTAGGTTTATAAGTGTATGAAACTCTTAAAGAGTAAACAAAAAATATTATTAAAATATTAGTTATCTGGGGGCTGGAGAGATGGCTTAGTGGTTAAGAGCACTGACTGCTCTTCCAGGACCTGGGTTCAATTCCCAGCACCCACATGGCAGCTCACAACTGTCTGTAATTCCAGGTCCAGGGAATCTGGCATCCTCACAGAGACATACATGCAATTGAAATGTATGCTGCAAGCATTCCAGCAATGTGGTGTATTTATAGAATTGTCTTCCGGTTCACATGTATTGGACCTGCTTTTTGGTGCTGAGTTTTCTGTCAAAGGTGGTTTATTTCTAACCCATTTTAGTTTCCTGTTGCTTTGTGGATTGGTATTATGACCCACAACAGGAACTCCAGGAAACCTGTCATACACACGGCAGCCAGATTGAGACCCTGTCAATTAAAAAATCCCAAACTGCACATTATTATACAGCCATATTTGGATATAAATGTGAGTAGGTAGAAATTTAGATTTAGAAATGTCAGCTCAGAGCCAAATTTTTGTGAACAGTTCTTAAATAGTATTGGACTATTAGTTCCATATTCTTGGGTAGTGTCTTAATCTCTCTGAGTCTGTTTCCACATCTACAAAGTGGGGACTATAATGCTTTATCTGCGGCATTATTGATGGGAGTAAATGAACTAATATGAGTGAAGCAAGCAGCCCAGGCCTGCTTTTGTGTAGATTTCACACACTGATTGCTGATATCCAGCACAACTTGTTAAAAATCCCATCAGGAGAAATTGTTTGCCTTGCTTCATTCATTGCCTTTCTATTTTGCTTGTCTTTTTAAAGACAAGATCACATCTAGCTTAAACTAGCCTCTAGTTTGCTATTTAACTGAGGATGACCTTGAACTCCTATTCCTCCTGTGTACACCTAACTGCTAGGATTATAGGTATTCCTCACCACATGTGGCATTATGTGTTGCTCATTTTCTTTTCATTAAAAAGAAGTAGTGATGATAATAATAGTCAATAATAGTCACACGTCTTGAGCAGTTAGCGTGTGCCAGGTACCATGCTGGATGTTTTATATGTACTCGGTATTTCATTTTTAAATGAGGCTTATCTTTCTCATTGATAGAGAAAGGATGAATTACCCCAGGCAAATGTATCCACATCTGACTGAATCTAGGCCACTTTACACATCAGTCCTGACATATGTGCAAGTGTCCTCATCATATCTGACGCTAGCATGGAAGTCCTTGAAACTGAAAGCAATCAATAAGTATTATATTTTGTGTTCCTATTATCCAGTAGTCACCACGCCAAGTGTGTTATCTGCCTAGCCACATTATTCCCAACTTGAAGAAATAAGTACCAGTCCCATTTTACAGAAGAGAAAATGGAGATGCAGCAATTCTTATTTAGTCAATGGTGGAGCTGGGATTGGATTTTATATCTTCATGCTGCAGAACGCCTGCTCCTCTTGTTTTCCATAATGCTGCATCAACATTTTAGCAGGTTTTTTTTTTTAATGAGATGTGATTTTTCAAAGATAGTGCTTCTAGACACTTGATACTAATTGTTCTTAATTTTTAGCTAAGTAATAACCAGATTCTTGGCAGAAGCTCTTAGTGTTATATTTGTTGGCTAGGACTGTGTTCTGTCTGAGGAAGCAATAGCATCTTTGTATGGTCAAAGACCTCAGAAGTGTGTATAACTTGTGTTAACTCAATGGATGTTGGCATTTCCTAGTTCTCGACTGTGGAAGACCTCAAACCTCAATCATGCTTCAGACTCAAATTAAAGTGCATTCTAATTGGTAATCAGTGCATAAGGAACCAAAGAAAATCTTAATTAAATGCTGCCCTGTAAATTCTCTAGTCATTTTATGCCTGTTAAAATGTTTTTCTTACTTAAAGTCCCCTTCTAGTACTCTGCCCTTCCTCTTGAAGCTTTATCAAGATTTTGTGCTTTTGCTCATATAAGGGCTTAATTAGCATCATCACAGAATTAGGCTGCTGCACATTTGCTTAACAGGCATTTAGATGCACTGAAAGAACTCCACAGACTGGGTGGGTCACTTAAGTCTGAGCCTCAGTTTCTTCATCCTGTGAAATGAACATAATAGTTCTTCCTGAGGCTGTTGGCAGTCAGCTTAGAGATAATGTATGTGAAGTGCCAAGTTCATGGGTCAGTTAGAGGAATTGCTTGGTAGTTGGTGTGGATTAGTTTTGGAAGTTGCTGTGAGCTTTCTTTTACTGGGATCTTTTGTCTTACTCTTTTTAGTGGCTGTTTCTGTGGATTCTTTCCCATCATGGCCTTGGGAGTAAACTGCTTCCGCCGGCTGCACCCCGCCTTTTGCACTTACCTTGCTACTTTGACCAGACCTGTTTCAGAAATTTCCATGAAACCTGTGCATGGAAGACAACATGACCACAGGCAGTGCTTAACCTACCCAGCTGTGCCAGTTCGCCAGTTTGCAACCAAGAAAGCCAAAGGTAGGTGATCTCCTTCCCCTCTCAGTCCTTTCTTACATTTGTAAAGATCTCAGAGATGTACAGAGTCCTTCCTGATGTCTCAGACATTCACACACAGACTGTGTTGGCACCCAGGCCTTGTTTTGTTACCATTACACCTCATTTATTTTCTTGGTGGCTCAGAAAATGCCTAATTTATTTCATTTAGATGTAGAACTAGAGGTAAAAGTATCAAGCCTACTGGAGTGCTTGTGGCAGGGATCAGCGTACACTCATTCTTTAGGAAGATTCCGATTGGGGTTATAATTAAAGCCAGAAGGGTTTTGGGTGACAGGGCATTAAAACTATGGGTTTAGATGGATGATCTTAATGGCTTATGTCATCCAAGAATGAGATTTTGATGTACCGCAGGTCTTAGCTTAAATGCCACTTCCTCCAGGATGCCTTCCTTGGCCTGAGACTGGGTCAGGTCCCCTGTTACATGCACTCATATACACTATTATTTTACTTTTGACACACTTAGAACTGCAGTAATTAACTAATCAGTTGTAAAATTGATTATTGTTTGTTAGCTGCCTGCCATATTGGATCTGACGAAGATCAGTTTCTTTGTGGTTTAGCACTCTCCAGGGCTGGTATATAAACTGTATTTTCAGAGACTTTGTTGGAGGAATGGATGACAGAGAGTGATCAGGCAGACCCCCTATTTGGGGCGGGGTCAGGTGGTCTGCTGTTGAGGATGGTGCTAGAATGTGCTGCTGAGTGTTTCCCCTTGGACTTGCCTTTGCTGCTTTCGCATAGATCTGCTTTTGTTGAAAGGAGGCTTAATACACTGCTGAAAGAAAGTTAACGCTTAGAAGACTTAAATTGTTAATATTTGATTTGTATGTTATTTTTGAAATTTTCTAATCCAATCCTTACCATCATTCATTGAAAACAATTATAATTTTCCAGTGAAGAAATCTTTACAATTATCTAATGAATACAGATTTTAACATGTTGCAAATACAGAAACCAGTGTATAGTTGTTTGGAAAAAAATTGCCCATGGCCACCTCCAGATAGAGGAAGAACAGGGAAACTGGGACTTCTGATGCTGTGGTGTCAGTCTTCTAGATGCTCAGTGTGGCCTGCAAGCAGCATCTTCAACTTTTTGGCTGCTCCTCAGAGAGTTGGCTCTTTTCATTCTCTTAGACTCCTTGGAGTTTT
Source organism: Neotoma lepida (assembly GCA_001675575.1). NCBI lineage: Eukaryota > Metazoa > Chordata > Mammalia > Rodentia > Cricetidae > Neotoma > Neotoma lepida. Next base: position 16,324 of record LZPO01009545.1, read on the forward strand.
TCTACAGTAGGGACACTATCCCTTACTGTTTGTGCTACCAGGGTGTTATGTCTGTGAATGTGGTCATTTTCAGTTCTTTTCTTTTACTCTTTGTATCTTTTTCAAGAATCTTCTTCTATCCCAAGGTAATTTATTTCTGAATGTAGTGTGAATTAATAATTTTAACTGTAAAGCTGGCTGTGGTGGTTCACACCTGTAATTCTAGTGCTTGAGATCAAGAAATAAAATGTAGGGGGCTGGAGAGATGGTAGCAGTTAAGAATACTGGCTGCCTTTCCAGAGGACTGGGATTTGATTCTTAGCACCCACATGGTGGCTCACAACTGTGTAACTATAATTCCAGAGGACTCAAGACCCTCTTCTGGTTTCCCTGGGCACTAGGCCCTCATGTAGTGCACAAACATACATGCAGGTAGATACTTATACCATAAAATAATAAAATAAAAATGAAAGAAATAAAATGTAGCATGCCATGGTGTCACTTGGGAGTCAGAGGCAGGAGGTTCACTACAAGTTTAAGCCTGACATGGGCTGTGGAACAAATTCCAGGCCAGCCACACTTACATATTGGATACAGTGTCTCAAAACAGCAACCACAAAATAACAAGCAAACAAAAAACAGAAACAAAAGTTATTAAAAAAAAAAGAAAGAAAAGAAGAAAATAACAGGTATTCTAGAAGCTTCCGCAGGAGATTGGCTTTAACACCATAGATTAGTTTCATCCTTTTTGAACTTGATGTCTGGCTTTGTGGGGTAACAAATTTCTTGTGAGATATTTGCATGTTGCATCTGCAACAATTGCTGTGTGCTTTAATTTTTTATAGTGTCCCAAATGTGCTGCTGCAGTTTATGTATTTATCCTGTAATGGCATTTGGGTCACTTGGAATTTGGAGTTAAACTAACAGTATCGTTACAATATAAACGTTCTTGTACATGTGTTTTGGTGTATATGCATGCATGTACATCCCCATTTCCCTTGTACTCCCCTCCACTGGACTGCCAAGGAACTCTAGTCTAATTTGANTAAATATGATTGGTGATAATGGGAATCCCTTTTTATACTTGACTTTAGAGAGAACACTTCTTATAGGTTGATGTAAAAAATGTTTCCGTTGTATTTTTCCTAGTCTCTTTCAAGTAAATATAGCTAATCCTTGAACTGTTTAAAAAAGCACTAACTTCTAATCAAATGATATGTGTGTTTATTGAGGTGGTTCTACCTCCTCCCCTTTAATTTTTGCAGTACTGGGGATTGAACTGAGGGCCTGGCGTGTGCTAAGCATGTCCTCTACTCTGTGCCAATCCCCAGTACTCCCCTGCCTTTAATTTATTAATAGAATAACTCAATATCAATAGCTTTTCTGTTGTCAAATCATTTTTGCATTTTTGATAAGTTCTCTGCTTGTTTTTGGTAATTTGTATATATCTTGCTCGATACATAATCTGTATTCATTGCAGGATTTATCAAGCTTATATATAGGATTAAGTATTAGGCTCTTTAGTCTGTGTTTGCATGTGTAAGATTAGGCTGAATATAATTCCACATACTGAAGGGCTTAACTCTTTCGCTGCCTTTGTTAGGTCTTGTTGTTGTTTATATTAGCCTCATGGTGTGAGATGAGTGCATACATATCTCTTGTAATAGGATGGTAAAAGTTCCTTGCCTCCTAGGTACAACCTGCCTGTAAATTCATCTGGATCTGGAAAGCGTATATAAACTTGAAATTATAGATTCAGTCTCTTTAATAATTATGAAACTGCTTATATTTTCTATTTTAGAAATTTTTTTCTTTTCGCAAAGCTGTTGGTCTAAAATTACACCTAATAGCCTCTTAAGATTAAATATTTTCAGCACTCGGGAGGCAGAGGTAGGGGGACCAGGCCAGCTTGGTCTACAGAGCAAGTTCCAGAATAGCCAGGGCTACACAGAGAAACCCTACCTCGAAAAACTAAACACNGAACAAAAGATTAAAATTTTTACTGTTTTGATAACTCTTACTTGTTCTCTTTTTCTTAGCATATTTCATATCATCATCATTCTGCCAGAAGTTTATCAGTGTTACAAGCTTTAGAAAATAAAAAATCTTTATTTGGTTTTGTTTTTCGAGACGAGGTCTCTCTGTGTAGTCCTGGCTGTCCTGGAACTCACTGTGTAGACCAGGCTGGCTTCGAACTCACAGAGATCTGCCTGCCCCTGCCTCCCGAGTGCTGGGATTAAAAAGGCATGCTCCACCA
>LZPO01009547.1:0-10228 GCA_001675575.1 Neotoma lepida
TTTTTTTTCTATAAGCTAGTATTTATGTACAATTTTTTTAGCAACATCTTACCTATGGAAAGTAAATAAACCCAGCACACACCCCTACAGAGTATGCCCCCCAAATTCTATTCAATAAAACTTACCAATATACTGATGGGATGCCCAGTCTCCTTCTTTACCAATCACCAAATGTACATTTTGTGTTGATATTTTAAAACTTCATACATGGTACATGTCTTTCACATCTTTCATGTAACCATATAGACAAATGCATTTCTCATAATACATGCTTTTTACTTTTGGTCATTTGTATTCACTGACACTTCTGCAAGCATCTAAGTATATGACATGGGAGATCCTTGTAGGCCCTGAATCAATCTCTCTACGTCCATGACCAGTATATAGATTTCTGACAGTGTTTTCAGCAAACCATTAGGGGTTATGTTATATCCAGATGCAGCATGAAATATCATTCTATGCTGATGAAATATCATATACATATACACCTGCCTGCTAAGACTAGCAAGACTGCATGTGCACCTCTATAAAAGGCTAAAGTTTTAATGCAAATCCAGTGCTGNTTTCTATTTTATTATTATTTTAAAAAGTATGAATTTATTTATGGCTGTTATAATACTTTTAAGTAAGCAGNGGGGACTATGATAGATTTACAGCGGGTTAGGAGTATAGGAGAAATATAGAACAAGATTTTAAACAAATAAAAGGACACAGATGAAGCTTTGTCTACCATACAGGGTTTGATAGGACCACGACAGTAAATGAGTCATATCCTCCTTGGATTTATTTAGTAATAGCCAAAAATTCTTCNNAGCACTCCTTTGATAGCCAATCCCAAACAAAAATTATTCTGCAAGGAAATATAGAAGGATANTTGTGCTCTGGATAAACTTTACNATATCTTCATCAGAGTTTTCTGCTTCTTCCTTACAGAGTCTGTTCTTGGTATTTGCATCAAACTAATGTTAGAAAAAGGATATGGCAAAATACCCAATTCTGTTTCCCTGAAGATCATACTGTAGATGGTCCCATCTTAAATTATTTCTGAACTAACTGAAATACTGTCTGTTACTTCAGTGCTGTATCTGAAACTCCCAGAGAGATGACATCTCACTTGCCAGTGACTGGGTTTGACAGGAAGAGTTGTGGGAGATTGAGAACAGGAGCTTTCAAAGTGACTTAAAATGACATTGCTATTAAAGTGCTAATAGCATTTTTCAAGCAGTGTGTGTGTGTGTGTGTGTGTGTGTGTGTTCTGTGTTGATGTTTACACAGAGCAGATGACATGGTACTCCTCATCACTCTTTCCTACAAAACTCTGAAATATTTTCTTTGTTCCTTCTCTGCACAGCAGCCCAGGTGATACCCATAAACTAGGCTTTTGTGATGTAGGCTTCTGTGCTGTAGTGATGCTCTAGATTCCGGAGTATAAGCTTTTTCCCTTTCTTCTCACTGATGTCAGCCCTCATTCCAAAGAAGCTCCTTGGCTCCCAACTGAAAGAACAGCATTTCCTTCGAAGACTGAGCTAAAAGCATTTTTATCTTATTTTTATTTTATTTTGCCTTTATTTTTATTTTTTNAATTTTTTTCTGAGACATAGGCAGACTTATGTCTGTTTCTTCTTAATCTTATTAAAAAAATAGTGCCTTTATCACAGAAAACAAAGGATGTGTAAAGCTAAATGGTGACATTTCTAATAATCAAATGAAGTTAAACTTCTGAGTAGCTTTGAAATATGAGTATTACTATCTTCAGCTATCTCCAGTTCCTCTTGTTGGCACATAAGCACCCATATAAATTGATGTATCCCTGGAATCCGGGCCTTGCCTTGGCTTTTATTTCTGCTTTTGACTTTACTCAAGACCAATTTCACTGATGTTTCTTCATTTCTTCCATGAACAGGTCACTCCTGTTGCGTCTCCCATGAACAGGTCACTCCTGTTGCGTCTCCCATGAACAGGTCACTCCTGTTGCGTCTTCCATGAACAGGTCACTCCTGTTGCGTCTTCCATGAACAGGTCACTCCTGTTGTTGCGTCTTCCATGAACAGGTCACTCCTGTTGAGTCTAGTTTCTCAGTTTTTCCTCCTTCAGAAAGCATTTACACACTTAATCTTGGCCTTTGTACTTCAAGGAATTTAATTACCTTTTGTTTTGTTTCCCAACTTGTTTAATTAGGGCAAATCATTTTATTGTCATGAATCATAAACCATGAAATCAATGCATGTCAGGCTATGATATTTTATTCCTTTGAATTGACATTNTGTTTACATGACTTTTCATGGCTTACTAAAGAAATTATTTAAACTTCATTGCAGAATGCAATGCTTGATCCCAACTTTAATGTTAAAATANTAAATAAATAAAACAATTTTGAATAATTACACNTTATCAACTATTTTGCCTTTTAAGATAGAAAAGTCCACTGTTTAAAATAGAGCCACACATTTTATTTTGTTTAATATTGTGACCCACTTANGAATAACCATCATGNAGAAATCTGCAAGACAGTTAACTGATAATCACTGACATGTGGGAGCTTCTAACAGCTAAATGTCAGTTACGTGAGGAACAGTACAGGNTTAATAGACAAAAATTAGCAAGTTCTCTTTTAAAGAAAATTTTCTGGAATTTCAGAAATTAAAATTCAAATAGTCAAACATAATTGTGATTGTTAATCTCAATGTCATGCTGACTAGATTTAGATTCACTGTGAAAAGAAACCAAACAGTGTTTGTGACAGTTTTCAAGGAAGATTTAAGAGCAGGGGGATGACCCTTCCTGAGGAGCACAGCAGCATTCAGTGGGTGTGGGTGTAGATAAAAGACAAGAAAGTGACAGGGANAGGAGCANAGGAGTTTGTGCCCATGTCAGCAGGTGCAATGCCACCAGCTGCTTCACTCCTGTAGCACACACTACTAATTTTANGAGTATAGACTATTATAATTCATGATATATTGAGAAATTATAAACCTTTAAAAAGGTTAGTAGCTGATCTCATACCATATTGCCATAACATATTAGCAACAATTATATTCAAAATAATCTTACAAGTTTCAAAAAAGTGACAAAAGTGATTTTATAAGACAATTTTTCTTTCAAATTTAAAATAAAATTTGAGGCAATCAGTTTTGTGAAATATATCTACTAATACTGAAAAGTGCTTAAAAATCTTAATTCTAGATGTTCTATATCTCAAATGAACTATTATTGACTCATTTATGTGCTAAGCCAACAACCTTTTAAGGACAAAATTTTAGTGTATCTGAAGTGGAACATACAGGAGAATCTCTAGATGACTGAATCCCTGGAACATGAATTCTTATTCTACTAGTTAAAGGACATGAAGGGAACATAAACTACATTTTTATATAAACTAAAGTCAAAAAAACTGTAACAGGCTGAATTTAGCAATATTTGACTATTAATTTTCAAATATTGTCTGGTATAGTTAAATAATTTTATTTGTTTTTTTTCTATTTTCTTTAACACAAAAATGTAGAAATGTATAGTCTTGAAGCATAGAGAAATGTTAGAAATCAAATGTTCTTGGGGACTGAAAATTATTTTAAGAAAAACATTGAATTTTACTCATTAACATGGTATTATACAAAACGTAGCTGATAACTTAAGTAGATTAACATAAAAAAATGAGGAAACTGTGTCCCTAAGAGTTATAGGACTTACCCATCTACATGTATATATTTTAAAGTAACTAGAAGTTTGAAGTATATTTTAAATATAACAATATTTTTATGTAATACAACATTCATTCTACAAATATGTTTTCTGAATAAAAAGAACATGTTAGATGCAGTAGCTTCTTCTATTAGAATTTCACAGTGATATGTATATACTCATGCCTTGGGTTCCATTATCATTGCCTGGGCAAGACAAGACAAGTAATATAAGTGAGAAATTATAGCCAGTTCTAAGGTCTGTACACGTGTTGGGTGAACAGAGTACAGTGATTAATGGAGGTCAAGCTCTGTCTAAAAGAGACATTTGCTTTTCTCACAAAATAAATATGAAATTTATTGATTTGAGGGATAAGGTAAGAAAATAGGTCCTGCTTAATGTCTAAAGAAGGTGAAAGGTAGAGTTTTAATGNCATTGAGAAATGGGGTTAGAGAAGCAGGCAGAAAAGTCTTCATCACCAAAGCCCAGGAATGCGTAGCCAGCTAAGACACAGAAAGAGACAAGACATTGGAGAACTCTTCCCAGCCCCACTGCACAGTACTCAAAGAAACCTTTCACCAAATAACAGGCAGGAAGACCAAATTCAGTTCAGTCATGGTGGAATATCAGGAGTATGGAGGAACCAGCACCCACCTGCAGTCCCAGAATTCATGAGGAGAATGTGGGTTAAAGCTATNCTAGGCAGTATGGGTAAACACTGATTCATAAGAATAGAAAAATAAATTAAAAAGAAGAATAGAGTGAAAACAACAACAAGCAATATAAATCCAAAAAACTGTGAGAGTGGAAAGATTCAAAAGATCGAGCCATCATCAGATACTTACCTGAGTGTGTTAATGTTGATATAACTCTTAGTGACTTTGATTGTTCTGCATTATGACCGAGAGCATATCAGTCTATGGCTGAAGGAAAGTAAGTCTGTGTCAAAGGTGATTATAGCAAAATGGAAAAAAGAAATCATTCTCAGAAGCCGAGTAGTTGACTTCAACCCTCCATACTCAAAACTACCAGAGGAAGAGCTACGGTCACATGAAGTGTAATAGTTCATTTAGCTTTTACTCTTCTCTTGTCTTAAATAACTAACATTAAGTATAAAACATTTGAAACACATTTAAAATGTTATGTATAAGTTGTTATTATAGTAAATGATAAAACGACATCAGAAATGACAGCATAGCAGATATATTGAATATATATCAGAAATTTGAAAATTTGAACATATTTTAAAGGCATCTAGAGTATGAATGAATAAAATTCTGATAAATGTCATTATATTTGTGTTTATCCTCATAGACCTTGGCTACTCTATCCTTGGTCAAATGAACTTTCCTTTTTTTTCTTTTCTTTCTTACTTTTTCTTTTTTTTTCTTTCCTTTTTTTGCCACGAGAAGCAGCTGATACAGACTCCTAACTGGTTAATTAACTGTGAGTGCTCCACCCCAAATTGCTTTGTCAACAATCCATCCCATGGGAGAGTCATGAATCAGGAACATCTCAGAAGAGGAAAGAATATAAGGCCTGGAGTGATGGCTATTCTTGGTTTTCATCTTGACTACATCTGTAANGAACTACAATTCAGAAATGGAGAGCACACCTGTGAGAGAGTTTTTTTTGACTGGTCTGAAGTGGGTGGATCCACTTCTAGTCAGGATCTTTGAGGTAGTAAAACACACTCCTTTGATCTGGATTTTGAGGTGGGAAGACACACCTTTAATCTGGGTGACACCTTCTGGTGGAAGTTTATAGAAGGACATGGAAGAAGGAATATTTTCCTCTTTGCCTGCTTGCTCTAGCCTTGCTAGCAAGTCCATTCCTTCAATGGCATTAGAGCCTACTTCTTCAGGATTCCAGCATCTATTGAAGACCAACTGAGACATCCAGCCTTGAGGACTGAGAAATTTCTGGCTTCTCAGACATTCTGCCCATAGCCAGGTATTGCTGGATTAGTTGGACCATAGCCTGTAAGTCATTCTTATAAGTCACACACCCATAAACACACACCCATANGCAACCCATATATATGTGTACTATAATAACAATATATATATGTATATATAGTAAATGATAATAAATGATTATATTACATTATATTAATATTATATTTTGTATATTATATATTATATATTATAATGAAATAAATAATAAATAGTAAATGATTCATATACATATATGAAGAGATTCATTATATAAGTTCTTCTACTCTAGAGAACTTGGACTCATACAGTTAGGAGTGCTGTGAAATACTGTCTCCAGTATTTGGCATGGCTATAGTACTCACAGCAGCTGTGCTTATCTTAACAAGATCAAGCCAGTAAAAATTGCAGCACAGCATCTCCAATCGCTAACCACTTGCAAATGAAAATTTAGTTTTCTCCAAGGGAGACTCACTGGAAAACAAACTACTCTAATAGTAGGCCACATGCCCAGCAGTAAATGGCCAATAGAAAACTAACTCAATAACTTAATTACATCTTTAGAGGTTCCATGTCTCATAATGTCCNATNATGTCTTTTTCCTTTTGTCTTNCTTTTTTATCTCTTTTCAAATTTATTTTTCTTTTATTTTACTCTNCAGGTTCTTTGCATTTATATTTTGGCTTNCCATTTTATGTTCTTAGGGAATTTATGAGTGTGCAAANGAGTNGATCTTTGCATCTATATCAGTTTCTTGGGCTTTTTTCTTGGGCTCTTTTCTTTCTGTTNGTTTTGTCCTTTTCTGATGCATGTTTTTTGTCATATTATATTATATTATATTATGTATTTTTATCTTTTGGGAGCCTGGTTGTTTTCTAATGAGACACAGAAAGCAGAGAGATCCAAATGAGAGGAGAGGTGGGAGAGGAACTTAAAGGAGTAGAGAGAGGGCAAACTGTAATCAAAATATATTATACGATAAAATTATTTTCAATAAAAGAAAACAAATTGGAGCATAGATGGAGGAGAAACTTATGAAGACCCATCCCTAACTGAGGAGCTATTGGCAATTGATAGCTATCAAAGAAGGGAAGATTATTCTTTGGGGACTTGACCATGGAATAGATTGTCCATGCAACAGTGAATGACACTACACCATGTATGTATGGCCAACGCTAAATGGACTTAGTGAATTAATAAATATCATAAAAAGAGAACAAGAAATTGAGAGGTGGATATGTGGAGGAGAGAACCAGGAAGAATTGGAGGGGTTCAACAGTCAGTAAGTATGATAACATTTCATTGTGTTCAGCCCAAAATTCTTTAAAAAAATTTAAATTGGGGAAAAGAAATAATAAATAAATTCAGTGAACTAGATGAAGTACAACAGGTAGTTTTTTTGAAAAGCCAGGTACTATCAAAACCCACAGAAGAAGAAGTAGATTAAACAGCTCTTACTTATTAGATAAATTGACTGTAATTAAAAAATATTCTCTTCCTCTCTCTGCCAAAACAACCATATTAGCTCTAGGCCAGATGGCCTCACTGATGAATTCCATGAAGTACTTATGAATAAATTATATTAATTCTCTCCTTATATTACTGGAGTTTGGATGTGAAACCATCAAAACCCATGCACAAAGACTTGGCCATTATGAATGCCTATGTGTAGTGAGCAATGTTAATGGGAAGTTGTTTTCCAATGGGATACTAGGATCCCGATTCTTTCTCTTTTCTTGCCTGACATGAGGTGTGGTGACCTCTCCCACATGTTCTCACATANTGCTGTGTACTATGTGTACATGGTGTACTATGGTACCTGTATGTGGTCAAGCAACTATGAACTGAAAATTAGGAAAACATGTGCTAAAATAAGTCTTTCATCATTTTTTTAATACAAGATCTGACAACACACTGTGCAATTAGTTATTAGAAATTAAACATAATTTTACCCTGGAAAAATCTGACTCTGCTTTAACCAAGTTATTGATTAAAGATGAAGTCTTTAATAATAGGACACTGTATTATTGTGATGCAATGAACCAAGAAAAAAACTTTCTTTTCTATCATGTCGACAAAAAGTATGCATGAGTTAAGTTCCTCAAGAAAACTTCTCTGCTACCTCTAACATTGTTTCATGAACATGGGTAAGCAAATATCTCTAAGGTAAGATAAAATTTAAAGTAGTTTTATTTTGCATTTCCCTGATGCCTAAGGATGTTGAACAGATTTTAAGTGTTTCTCAATCATCTTTGGAGAACTCTTGTTTCATCTTTGGAGAACTCTTGGTTTAGTTCTGTTCCCCCTTTGTAATTGGGTTATTTGTTTTTTGGTGATTTGCTGTTGTTGCTCTTCTTTATACATTCTAGACACCAAATGTCATTTGATGTATAACTGGTAAAGTTTTTTCTACTCTGTACTATTTTGCTCAAATGATGATGTCCTTTGATATAAAGGTTGTTTGTTTGTCATGATGTTCCATTTATTAATTCTTTATCTTAATGCCTATCTGTTAAGTCTATTTAATATATGATGACATGATGTTTCTGTGTTTATTGTTTTGTCCAGATGACCTATCTATTGAAGAACATGGTGATATTGAAATCATCTGCTATCAATGGTTTGATGTTAATCTATGTTTTATAATCTAGCAGTAGATCTTTTATGAAATTGTGTGCCCCAGAGTTTAAACATATATATTTANGATAGTAACATCTTCTTGGTTAAGTGTTTCCTTGATTAGAGTGAAGTGACTGTCTTTATCTCTTTTGATTAGTTTTAGTTTGAAGTCTATTTTGTCAGACATTAGGATAGTAGCACCTGTATGCTTCCCAGTCCTATATGATAGAAGTTCTTTTGTCCATTCTTTTACTCTAATGTGGTATCTATCTTTAAAAATAAGATTTTTTTTCTTGGAGGCCAGAGATAGACAGATTTTTGTTTTATGATATATTCAGTCAGTTTCTACCTTTTGATTAGAGAATTAAGGCCATTGATATTTATAGTTATTGAAATGTGTATATTAATTGTAGTCATCCTGCTGCTGCATTTTGATGTTTGTGTTCCCAGTGGTATTTTACNTTTGAATAATTATAGTTTNGTATTTATTTCCACAGTCTCTTGGCTATGCCTATTGCCCTCTTCACTCTGAAATAATGCTTCCTTTATTTTCTTGAGGTTTGATTTGTTAAATATAAACTCTTTTGATTACTTTTGTCATAAAAATTTTTTCTCTTTCCTTAAATCATAGCAAGCAATATTGCTAGGTATATTATTCTTTATTAGCCCACACAGTCTTCTAGGGCTTAAATGATACATTACTCAGTTTCTTCTGGCTTTCAAAGTTTCCATGANAAAGCATCTGTTATTCTGATGAATTTTCCTTTATGTATGACTTGGATTCTTTTCTCTTGCAACTTTCAATACAATTTCTTTGTTATGTATAGTATGTTAACTATGATATGCTGAGAGAATTTTCTTTCTGGTTTTGTCTATTTGNGGTACTGTGTGCTTCTTGTGTTTGTATGGCAATGTCTTCCCTTTGGGGAAGTTTTCTTTTATAATGTTGAAGATGTGTTTATGTTTTTCACTTAGGATTATTCTCTNTTTGAATAAGAATGGCCACCATAGCCTCATATATTTGAATATTTAGGGAGTNGCACTTTTTAGTAGTATTTGGAGGTGTGGCCTTCTTGCAAGAAGTTTGTCACTGTGGTGGGCTTTGAAGTTTCAAGAGCTCAAGCCAGGCCCAGAGGCTCTGACTCTTCATGCTGCCTGTAGATCCAGTTGTAGAACTCTGGACTACTTCTCCAGCACCATGTCTAATCACATGCCACCATGCTACTCACCATGATGGCTATTGACTTAACCTCTGCAAATATAAACAAGCCCCAATTAAATGCTTTCCTGTAGTGGGTAGCTGTTCCAGCTTTGACCTTGAAGCACTGTCCCTAGTGAGGCAGCAGGTAACAGATACACCTGATTATGACCTGCCCCTGGGGCGTGGCCTCTTTGGTCCCTTAAGACTGGAGATGCATAAGTGCTGGCTCTCTTGGCTAATTTGTGATTCTTGATGCTGGATTGCAGACCAAGTCAGAATTCTCCAGAGAACCACGTTGGGCTGCACCTCACCTCTCCAGGATCCTGCAACTGATCCTTTAATGGTTGTAAGTTGTCCCCAAATAAACCTCTATTACCTATCAGATAAACTATGTGGAATTGCCTCGCTAATTGCCACTTTACTTTCCTTTATAAGAGTTGCCATGATCATGATGACTCTTCACAGCAATAGGATAAGACATTCCTACTTATAAAATTATATGCCTCCAATTCAGAGGTTTCATTTGTTTTAATGGTGTCCAATTTTTCCTGTGTGTTCCTTTCCTGTATTTTTATTTGTTTGTTTTAATTTTTCATGTCTCTTGCTTTTTTGGTCTAGATCCTCTGCTTTAGCTTTGACTCCTGATGTTCTATCTTCTGCTTGGTTCATTATATTTTTAAAGCTTTCCTTTGATTTTCCTAGTTGAGCCATTAGGTTTTCTGTACCATTTTCATCTCAGCTTAAGTCCTTCAGTGTTCCTAACTCTATTTAATTCCACCTTCAAATCCTGAATTGA
>LZPO01009549.1:0-18484 GCA_001675575.1 Neotoma lepida
TTTGGCATCACCTGCAGGCTATATTCCTCTTTATTGAGTTTTATATTTGAGAGATTATTGTCTTGATTTTGGAAACATGTGCATTGGGACAGTTGCTTCACCTTTGGTTGGAAATGCCACATGCTATACTCACTTGGGAATAAACTTGTAAGCATCCCTGTCCTGCTACCCCAGCCTTGTGCCTTTACCTTTCTGCCAAAGACTATTGAAGGGAGACAGTGGACCCTTGTCTTCTCAATAAAGGTCACCTAGCATGCAGGATCTGGTTTTGGGTGACCATTAGAGGCTTCACTATTCTTTCTGATGTACACAGTGAACTTCCTTGTGTTACCCTGCATGGCAACTGCTCTTCAGCTTAAATTTGGCCATTTTTTTTACACACTAGTTTTTATACTTGATTTCTCCAGGAGCTCCGTGATGCTGGCTTGTTCTGTTTTGTTTTGTGTTGTATCACTACTGCCTAGACCAGTGTCTAGTGTGTATTGTTGGTGCTTATTAAAAACCTGTTCACTGAGTGATTTCTAAAGTCTGCCCTCTGATGTGTTGAACAAAGTCACCAGACTATCTCTCTCTGTAGTTGATACAATTAGAGATTTCTTTGCTCCTAGGAAGAGCCTCAGGCCTAGGCCAGTCCCCAACCCCAGGGCTTTTTTTTTTTTTTTTTTTTTTCCCCTTTTTGAGACAAGGCTCTCTCTCTGTAGCCCTGGCTGTCCTGGAACTCTCTCTCTATAGACCAGGCTGGCCCTGTCTGTGCCTCCTGAGTGCTGGGATGAAGGGCATGCCACTATGCTCGGCTTGAGGAATCATTCTTTTGGAATGTCAGGTTGCTTTGAACATATATTGAAGCTGTTTATTTACATCTGGGCAGTTTATAACCGTTGTTCAGCTTTTTAGGAAAGTGAAGCCAAAGCAAACACATGCATCCTGTGTCAATTAATAAGTGCCCATTAACAGTGGAGTTTTTAGTCATTTTCTTCTACAGGTTATTTGGGGTTTACCCATCATGAGCTTCAAATAGTAGATCTTGTGTGTCTAATGTGCTGCCAATGAGACAGGAGCCCAAAGAGGGATTTTGTTTCATAAGGATAAACAGCGTAATGTGTGATTTTGAATGAAGCCTTGTCAAAATAAAGGACACCCTTCCGGTCACAGAAGTACCGTGCTGGACTGTGCTGATGTGGGCCCGGGGCTGGGGAGTGTGTTTGCTGGAGGGCTTGTCCTTATTCAAGAGACAGCCTGACTGAGGTGTCTTGTCTAAGTGTCCAGGACACTTGTGTAACACCCAGGAAAACCAGTGTGNCTTCCTGACACTGTTGTTTCCCTGAGCCGAAGGCCTGGTGTTCCCTACAGAAGTCCTTGGGTCCATCACACTGGGGGTGGGGGCAGGGCAGCCAGACAAGCTAGGTGCTTAGCCTCCCTTTCATCCCCGGGGTGCTGTTCTTTGTCATTTACTGTCTACCTGGATGTCAGGTGCACAGAAGGCCCTGCCACCTGGTGTTTTTGGTAACAGATGATGTGGTTGTGTGGTTGCTGTCCTTTCTCACTGTTTCCTCCCCCTTCTAGCCACCATCTTGCTTGTCCCTCCTGTTCCTTCACAAGTCTCTAGTCCTCTTCTGAACCTAGAATAGCTTTGCTGTTCTTCATTTGCCTCCATGGGCCTGCTGTTTCCAGGAAATGACATCATGTTCAGTTGAGATGGAAATCTTCTGGAGGATGAAGAGAGCTTAATTACTCACTGGGAAGAAGCCAAGTCATTTCTTCCTTGGGAGTTGTTGTCTTAAACTGCTATGATCAGTTCTGAATGAGCTAGGTCTTTTGTTTGTTCAGGCTACCCATGACCAAGATGTGGGGGAACCCCCAGTTAGATCCAGTGACTGACTCTTGAGCAAAAAGGCACCCTAAGTATAAAGTACTGGCAAGGGCTGGCTTTTTCTGCACTGCTGCCCAGAACCTTGTGTGCTGCTAGGCCATCATGGTGCCAGGGAAGCTGAGGGTATCCTGGCTGGGAAGCACAGGTGGGCTTGGGAGGGACATGCCCTGGTCAGGGACAGTCACAGCGTTGCTGTCTGTATCTCTAGTGGTGGCACAAAGGCTGAGGAAGCTAGATTTTCCTGTGAAGGACAGTGAAGAGCCCAGCATCCCTGGGGTTGACAAGAATCTCTTCCTGAGACCCCGAGTGCCTGGAGAGGACACTGGGAAGGTAAGTGCCCCTGAAACTTGGGGCCAGAGCCCTGTCTTCTCTGGGCTGAGGGGAGCCAGCAGAGCTTGATGCTGCTGTAGGGAATCGCAGCAAGGCGGGCAGAGAAGCAGTTCCCAGCACACTGGCTTGGAGAGAGAGCCTCTCTGGGGGTTGCAGAGGATATTTTCAAGCATTGCCCTGTTTTACTGCCTTTGTGAAGTGTGATGTTATCCAGATCTCAGTCATTCCTGTGGTTTGAGGTCTTTGGAATCTTCCTCAGGCTGAGACGATACCCATACAACAAAAGGGTAGACTGGAAGAGCTGGTATACTTTCCACATAGGCTGGAAAGTTATTGGCATGGTTCTACTTAGGTAGGGAGTCATTTCTCTTTAAGACAAGAGTCTATGCCTGATGTTTTGCAAGCCCATTTTGTCTCCTACAACTACATGGAGAAAGGATGCAGAGTTTCAATTCAGCAGTCACTGGGGTTCCTGCTGTGGCCAGTGGTAGAAGGGTGGTTATGACTTAGGATATATTTAGGAGTGGAGAGCCTGGGCTACCTAGTGCTGACGTCAGACTAGTTAACAGTGACTGCCAGAAGCTAGTGCTCTCATACCCACTCCAGTAGATTTGTATGGTTAAGCTACTGATAAAAAGGTTGACTTTAAATCACCTGACTTTCCATTTGCTGTTAATGGAGGCCATGCTATCTTTCCTGTTCTGAACACTTGCCCTTCACTGTCCCTGCACACTACTGTCCCCTGCCTGAGTTGCCCAGCTGTTTCTGGTTCGGGCAGCCCCAGGGGTGTTGCATGCTGCATGGTGGGAGAAAGTACTGGCTGGCTTACAAAAGCTTCAGCAGCCTGAGCCCTGGCAGATGCCCGAGGTGCCAGCCCTTCATGCTCCTTTGTCTACTTCGTAGAACTTCATTGAGGGAAGAGACCTGCCTGGAGTAGTAAGAAGAGTGATTCCTAGGGGCCTAAGCCACACACTTAAGTGGTAATGGAGTTGTTTTCCAACGTGCTCAGGACCATTTGGCCCTGCCATTCAACTCATGGAGAATACCTGAGCTGAGTCCTGACCACTTGAGGCATTCCCCTGCCACAGCTGACTTGGTCTGCTCTGAAGAAGGCTCTCCAGCTGAGAACAGCACTGGCTGTCATTCTGTGAGCCCCTGTTACTGCAATACCTTGTCAAGCCTTTGACCAGATGCCTTTGCAGTACCTGTTTACTGTGGACACACTGCAGGTGGTTGGGAACCTTCCTTAGAAGCTCTGAGACTGCAGTTCATTTTACCCACAAAAATTCCCTTTTCTGTGACTCAGGGAGCCTTCCTTGCTTTTGTTTCACTTAAAGCAAATGTCCTGGGGGTGAAATGGAAGGGGACTTACCTGCCTGTTGCCAGGTAGGGTTTTTCACGTCAGGGGCTCCCAGCCAAGTGAATGATCCAGGAAGTCATCCAGTTGCAAACCAGAAATTGTTCTTAACCCCTTTCTGGGTTGCATGGCCAGCTCACGGATCTGTCCTCATAGGGAGAGCGTCTGTGTGTTGAGAACTCTGGGAACTGAGTTCTTGACTGGCCTCGAAGCCCCAAGGGAGTCATTTGATGTCCTTGGGCTGTGCCTGCTGCTTGGTCTAAGAGAACAGCCCAGGGTTCCTCCTGGTGAAGGGTGGGTGTTGCCTCAGTGCCATGGAGAGAGTCTCTTGAAGTTTGCTGGTCGTCTTTGTGTTTGATGACTCACGTTCCTCAGGCAGGACCTGCCAGGGAACAGCTTGGGCCACTTCTCCTACTCTGCTACCTCTGGGTCGGCATACTCACTCCCTCCTGGGTAGAGGTTGCTCTCTGACCACAGCTGCTGGCGAGCTTGTCAGGCGAGGGTTAACAGTTTGGATTTGTTTATTGAATCATGAAGTAGCTGTCACATGATTTTAATCAAAACACCATTTCCCTGACAACAGTGATGTCAGTTTTGTTGTCGCAGGAAGGAGCAGCTGTGAGGGACATTCAGTCTCCTCACTGAGCCCAGGTTTGGAGACTCAAATCAAGTGAAACATCCATAAATAATGGGTG
Source organism: Neotoma lepida (assembly GCA_001675575.1). Classification (NCBI taxonomy): domain Eukaryota; kingdom Metazoa; phylum Chordata; class Mammalia; order Rodentia; family Cricetidae; genus Neotoma; species Neotoma lepida. The sequence continues at coordinate 4,253 of LZPO01009549.1, forward strand.
CAGACACTGGGTTGACAACCCACCCTCTTCCTTTTCTTTCTGCCTGGACAGTGTGTTCTGTACAGACACTGACCAGTCCCAGTCCCTGCACTGAGTCTCAGCTAAGAGCTCACCTTCCCTGTCCCTCGCTCCCCCCAACCCTTGGTTCTTCTGCTGGTTTTAATCGGTGTTTCGTTCGTTTCTCCCACCCAGTCTCTGGTTTGTGCCTTCTGGCATTTGACTCCTCTGGGATCTAAGCCAGCACTTGCTGGTGACCTAGGATGTTCTGGCTGGCCTGAGATGAGGCTGTTCTGCTAGGCAGTTGGCTTATTCCTCAGACTGAGCAGCATAAGGGCTGCCTGGGGATTAAGGGCAACTCTGAGGAGCCCAGCTGTGGGTGTTTGAAGGGTAGGAGTTCAAGAGCCCAACTTCTTGGCCAGTGGATTAGTCTTGAACCCAGAAAGACTAGACTCCAGGAGGCCTAAGTCCAATCAGAGGGCTGCTGCACATGAAAGCCCAAGGATGTTTGATCATCCCTAGAGCCCTCCAGCTAAGGAAATGGGATCCCACAGGCCACTGATAGGTCAGAAGTATAGAAGTAAATGGATTGGCTACAGGCCAGCTGGAGCAGGTCCCTAGGCTCTGGTCTCCTGTGACTCCCTGAGGACTGAGGAGCTGTCTGTGCAAAGAGAGACTCCCCCAGGCCTTCTAACCTTCTCCACCCATGAGTTTAATTCACTTTAAAGTTGGGGAGGAAAAGGCCACCTAAATAGGATGTGTGTTACTGACTTGTTACTGTGACAAGACAACCTGCCCAAAGCAACCTAAGGCTTTAGACTGGCTCACAGCCTGAGGGGACAGTCCATGGTGGCTGCAGTCAGATCAGTTGAATGCTGATATGCTGCTGGCTTCCTTCTTTCCTTTATTCAGTCCAGGACACCGACCTATGGTATGGTCACCCACCTTCAGGATGGTTCTTCCCTCCAGAGTTAGACGTTTCTGGAAATGTCCTCACAGATAGACCCAGAGTGTCTCCTAGGTGGTTCCAAATCCAGTCAAGTTGACAATGAATATGAACCATCAGATTCTTTGGAATGGTCTTAAGTTGTGGTACTCATGACCAGTGCTGCCCAGAACTCATTAACAAAAATTCAGAAATCCCGGGGCTAAGCTGTCAGAATGGCTAATCATTTTTCAGTCAGTGAGGCAACTGCATCACCATGTCCTACCACAGCGTCCTGCAGATGAGTTAAAGACAGAAGGAGTACTGTAACAAGCTGTCGAGAGAGCACTTGGTAGAACCTTAATGTTTTCCTATTAGAGGGCAGTGTGGAGTCAGGCAGGCTGTGTTCCTGTCACAGTTGGGGGCACTGAGCCTTTCCAGTGATCTGTGGAGGTTAGTGGTGGGCCTGGGGGCCAAAGACTCAGTCCAGAGTTTGTGCTGCCTCCTATGCTGTCTCTGGCAGTAAGAGGTGGTACCACCATCTGCAGTGCCTGTCTGGCTACCCCGAGGGTGGGACTCGGGAGCCAGCCTCTGTTCTCCCAAGCCTTGCTCTATACTGGCCCTTCATTTCCTAGGACCCTTCCAACTGCTTGCCTGTCCTTTGGCCCTCACTTTGATGACTAAACTTTTGGGGGTCTGTTGTGACCTAAGGCAGTTACAGTGGGTCTCAGGCTACACAGGCAAGACTGTGAACTGGGTCCCTTGTATGGTATGCTTTGTGGAAAGACTCTGTCATCTTTTTAGTTCAGTTGTATCCTATCCCATCAGCTTGGTGGGCAACCTTGAGGTCAGAGTTCCCAGTCAGGCCTTTCTCAGGCAACTGAAGCTTCATTATTCCATCTTTGGGGAATGAGGAGGAGGCAAATGAAGAAGCTTTCAAAGCCATCTGTGGAGGGAGTGACTCAGCTCATCAAAAGGTTCACCCAACTGCCTCATTTTTTCTGGGCTTTGAGTTTTCTCAGCTTTCTGCCCAGCCAGTGCTGGGGGCTTGGCTCCAGGGCAGTCACTTCTCTGCAGTCATTCAGAGACTTGCTCCTCCACTGAAGTGTGTGTGCTTGCTTCCCCGTCACTGCCAGCCAGTCCAGCAACCTGAGGAGAGCCCAACAGACGCACATAGAAAGGGAGGGAGCAGTGCCCCCTGGCTCTGTAACTAGAGATGCAGAGGAATTCAGTAAGCAGGCTCCTCAGGACACTGCCTGACCTCAGGTTCTGCCTCAGTGATTTGTGTGCCTGGATGGTGGCGGGTGTGTCACTGATGACAGCTCCATGTTTGAGGTGAAAGTTCATCCACTCCAGTTCATTCAAGACCCATATTTATTTCCTCTTACTGGACATTGCCCGAAGTGATCTATGTACAATATTTCATGCTCAAGAGCTGTTCAGCCTTTGAAATTCCTGGCTGTAGCCAAAGTGAAAGGGTAGAGCCATGCTTTAATGAGCCCAAGGTGGAGCAACTATGGTCTGTGTGAAATTTCTTATGTGGCCACATAGCACTCAAGATTTAGTGCACAGTACTTGCCCAGATTGCACATTTGATAACACTGGAACAATATAGGGAGATTAGCATGGCCCCTACACAAGGATGACATCCAAGTTCATGAAGTGGTCCATACATTAAAGGAGGGATGGCAAGAGGGTAACGGTGAATATGAGCAAAGAGCTGGACACGTAGGTNTGAAGATGTCATAATGAAAGCCATTATTTCATACACTAAGAAAGCTAAATCATCATACCAAAATTGAAAAATAACTTGAGTGCACAAAGCCCAGCCTTGCCCCTGAGAACTGCAGGCTGAGCTGCGGCTTCTCCTTTCCTGAACCCACTTGGAGGTATGAGCACTCCTCAGACAGGAGTGTCACTGTCAGAATATTTAACTTCAGAAGGTGTAGAGTAAGGCGTTTTTCCCATGTGCCCAGGGTGAACCTCTAGAACCTTGATCCATCATCCTCCTAGAGACTGAGCGTATCTGTAGGTATTTTTTGGGGAAGAGTCCAAAGATTTCTCTGCATATCAAAGGACTGAGTCCGCAGTTCAAGGCATGGAGAAGGCAAGGGCAGCTCCCATGAACGAAGCCTGTTTGTACCTGGCCACAGGATGACTGGAGGTTTTGGAAATGTGATTACTGCTGGCCTGTTGTGTCCCTGAGCTGGCCAAGTAGAGGCCACAGGGTAGTGCTCTGGCCTCCATGGCCTATTCTCTGCTGCTCTTCATAGGGCCTTTGTGCTCGCCATGGATGTGAAGGGTGTCCTTAGACTTAGGAGAGGCTGGGTGGTTGCCCATGACATTACAGTGATGGAGTGATTCAACAGGCAAGGGTAATGTTTGCAAAACAGTCACTGACAGTGAAAAAAAAAAAATCGAAACTTGTACTGAATTCTCTTCCAAGGGGAAGAGCAGTTTGAAGGCAGGACAGAGCTGTGCACATGCACAGTGAGGGTTCTGTGCTCCCAGCCCTATACACCTCACAGCCACCAGGCTTGCCTCAGTTTGAGCTGCTCCAGTTCTATATAATATTGGCCCAGGGGAATGGCTTAAGTAATGGACACCAAATCTCAGCTGCACTCAATGCCAGAGAACAGGATTCCATCCTGCCCTTTCACTTGGGGTCTGGCCCCACAAGTCTAGGACATAGGAAAGCAGCTTGGCAAGGGCGTCTCCAAAACCCTGAGGGCAAAGGGCTGTATCTTGTATCTTAAAGGATGTCTGTCCCTGTGAGAAGTCCATGGTGGGTGTGTGTCCCTTTCACAGACCCAGAGAGGAGGTGACACTGTCACTAAGTAGCAGTGTCCTTTGCTGGCCTTCCTGGCAGTTTAGCATATGTTATTTTCCATCCTATAGATTACTTGTTCTAGGGGAGCTGAACAAGAACACGGTGTGCTTGTCTTTGTTCCTCTTGCTGTGGCAGAGGCCCTACTGCAGACTACCTGCAATGATGGGCTTTGTCCTGAGACTAACATCAAGGGGCATTAACCAGGCCCAGTGGGGCCCTGTCTGTGTGCAGGCTGCGGTTAGCAGTGTTTCCATCAGCGATCTGTAGTGGCTAACGTGTACTCAGGCAATCCGGGGCAAGGTATTATTTACCCTGCTGACGTCAATGAGAACATATTATCCACTGTCCTTTCTGTAGTTTGAAATGAGCTCCAGAGCTCAGAGAACACAGCCACCTTCCACAGTGTGAAAACTACCCAGTACTCAATGAGGTGGAGACCTGCCTATAATCTCATTAGCCTGACATTCACATCACCAGGGTTTTAGAAAACAAGGTGTTTTTATTTTAATTCAGGAGGCTTGGAAACATAAAGACAGTACATTTTCCTTGCAGAAAATTACTCCATTTAAATTACCATTTGGTACAAAGATCATTTATTAAACTGATTTTAGGCAATTTTCTAACACTGAGTGGCAGGTTACACTTTGATTTTCCACACTGGAGCTATTAGGATTTGCACTCAAAATACCAAAGCTATCGAAGTCACCAATTTTTTTCTTAGTAATTAAAACGCAGGGGAAAAAAATGACTACAGTCAGATTAAGTTTATTGAAAATAACTCACAGACTAAGCTGAACCCAGCAAGACCACTCCCTTCCTTTCCGCAATAAGCAAATGGCCTTGCCTTTCTACAAAGTGCAAATAATCTCTACCACTCTCACTTCTCAAGCTGCAGTCTCCAAGGCAAGCCAACCTCCCTTTTTTCTTGCTGCTTTCTCCTTCACAGATTCTGGTAGAGGCAGATTTTTTATTTTTATTTTTTATTTTTTAAACCATGGGTAATGGGGTTGTTTAACCACTTGAATTTTCTTGACTGAGCAAATCCTGGGCAGGCAGGCATCAGTCATCTGCACTTGGTAATGTAACATTAGTCCATCCACTGGGATGCTGTATTTCTATTTTTAAAGCTACCCCTACTCACCCATTTTGGTTCTGAAAAGACTTAGCATTCCATCATTAAAGCACATTAACATTTTGTAACCCTGGAAGTGTTTAATAAGCCTTCCTACTTGGCAGGACTTAATTGTAAAGAAATGTACTGGGTGGGGGTGGTGCACGCACCTGGAGGCAGAGGCAGGCTGATCTCTGTGAGTTTGAGGCAAGCCTGGTCTACAAGTAAACCAGGACATTCTAGGACAGTCAGAGTGACATAGTGAGACCCTGTTTCAAAAGACCATTAAAAAAAGAAGGAAGTGTTCTCCATACCACCCCTTTAGGATAAAGGCTGAGTTCACGATTCTCTGGGCAGCCATCTTCTCTGGGGTTGACTCTGTTGACTAAGCCCTTTGGCAATCAGGGAGGAATGTGTCCTTCCAATATATACTTAGAAAGAAAAAGCACCAGGCTACATAACTTTGAATAAGCAGACATCCTTAATTTAAGCCTAAACTCCTGCAATTTATTGGACAGCAAGATGGCCAATCTCTGGTGTCTGTATCTCACCGTCCACGTCTAGTGCAGTCACCTGGATAACTATTGTGGGCACTTAAAGCCAGGCAGCTGTCAAGTGGAGGGTGCGGCCGTCTGGACAGGGCCTTGTTTATATAGCTGCTTGCTTATGAAAAGATGTGCTACTGCAGGGGAGGGGCTGTGGGACAGGACTCCAACACAGAAGCAAAGCCAGAAGCCAGGCAACGAATGTACTTGTCTCTGTACCACCACTTCTGAGCTCTGTGACCTCAGCTAAGTTGTGTATCCTTTGAGAGCTTTGCTTTCCTCAGCTGTGAGAAATACGGACTGTACCTCTCTAGCTACTTCCACAGAAATGGTGTGAGGATTGTGAGAGAGAGAGCACTTGTGAAAGTGCTTGGAACGGTGCTGTGAAAATGGACAGGCAAGCTGAGAGGGCAGGACCTGCAAGAACCATCCTTGGTTAAGTTGTTGGGCAGTATCCCTGTCTGTCAACCCATGCAGTCATGTACCCAAATCTGCTCACAGATAACGTGGACATAACATATGATACAACTAGGAAGGCTGGGGGAGTCTTCTAGAATCAACTAGGCTGTTATAACTGGGTAAAAGTGGCTAAATAAGTAAGTGAGAAGATGCTGGGAGAGCGGATACTTTAGGGCCAAAAGGACCCTTTAAGGGTCACTGTCTCATTCCATTTGCCACCAAGGGCAGGTGGAAAAGCCATGGAGGCTCTCATTTCTCTGGGCCCCCAGCCAGGGAAGATGTGTGTTGAAATGTCTGCTCTTGTCTCCCACAAATCACTCTGAAGGTAAGTTCTGTAAAAAATTTCCAGAAGCAAAACAAAATGATAAAAGATCCCTGCCTGGGCAATGACTCCAACTTACTACCTGTTCTCCAGTTTTTACCTTTGATGTCTAGGCACAGAGAGACCGAGCGGCTCGGGTGGCTTCCGAGGAGGCAGTAGAGGCAGCCCAGCTTAGGGGTACAAACGCAGCAAAGGTCAGCCCCGGCACAGGGACTCTGCAACTGCCCACTGGGATCAGTGTCATCAAATGGCACTACATAATGTCTAAAGGAGGAATGTGAAAAAGTCACCTGGACTGTGAATTTTCTTTAAACCAATAGAGAGCTTAGCTCACTGTGAATGTGAGTGTAAATGTGTAATCAGAGCAGAGAAACTCTGGTCCTCATAGATTTAAGGAACAGGCTTATTTAAAGGCTAGAAAACCCCATAGATGAAGGAGAGCCCATTGGGTCCCCATGTCCTGAGCTGCTGGCACACTTGGGGCCCTAAAAGCTGCTACTTTTTGGGTTCCTTCAGTTTCTGGCTTACTACCTTGTCACTTTCCAGCAGAGAACACTCCCTTTTCCCCAGTCCTAGTATCCCTCCCTGCCTTAGGTATAATGGATCCTGGGGTACAGGTAGAGAGGCCTGTGATGAGTCCTTGATAAGTACCCTAGTTATTGAAGTTCTGAGGCAGGGCAGAGGGTGTCGCTGCACAGGCTGGGTGGTACTGGGGGTATGGGGTGGGGGCCCTGTAACAATACAGACTCAATTAGACAAGTTTGGAGGGAGCATGGCACGCAAAGGCTGAAGTCCTACCTCCCCGACACTAGGCCAGGATTTAAACACTTCTGATCTTGATTTCTGAGATAGAGGGACCCTGGCTTTCTTTTTCCTAGGACACAAAGTGAAAGGAAGGGCTTTGCTCAGACCAGCTCTTATACATCATGTCAGTCCCAAAGGCTTTTCCTGGATCCTCACTATCTCCCATTGGGTAGATTCTGGAGGGTTGTGGACACAGAACTGCCCTTATCTTTGTTCCCAAGGTGGTGGGAAGGCAGTTCAGGCAAGCCAAGTCAGGGCAGGGTAAGGGCTGGCGCTAGTCAGGCAGCTCCCCGGGAATAGAGGAGTGGGACCCACAACCCATTGAGTTCCTGTTGCATTAACACCCTCTATTTGCCTTACAGGGACCAGCATGTCAGTTGCATGTAAATACTAGAGATACACTTGCCCAACTGGAGACTGCAGAACTAATGCATTTCCCCCAAAGCAGAGAGTGATACCCTGGGTAACAAAAGACCATAAACAAAAATAAAAAAGTACCACACATATTGCACTTTCTGCCGAATGAAAATTTTACCTCATGTTTGAATTACCAGTCTCTTTGGAGAGGCTGGTTTACAAGATAACAAAGCTAAGGGTTACTATACAGTAGTGTACACAATGCTGATGTGAACTGACAGGTGAGCATGTCAATATTTCAAAGCTGCCTCTCAGCAAGAGTGGGCCTAAGCCTTCTTAGTGTTACTTTAGTACTTGTGAGGAGAAACAGCTTGGAAACTTCCATGGTCACTAGTTAGGGGACAGCAACAGAAGCAATCAGATGAGCTGACCACCAGGGCCCATCTGCTTTTACCAGCTTTCATCTCGAAAAATAAAGGTAGCCATGGAATTAGAGATTTGTACTTGAGAGGAGTGAGAGGAGTGAACCGGAGCTTACGACAGGATCCAGCAGGATGGTTGGTGCTCTTCACCAGGCGACTGTCCTCACCTCCGCTCTGTGTGTCAGTGCCTACCAGGCTGGCTGTTGATGGGTGCTCCCGGCTTCTTTCCGCAGCCCCTCATCTGTCGCCTAACTGTCCTTCCTGCCATAGCTGCTAGGTCTCCTGGGCTAAGCAGCTCACAGCCCTGTTGGGGGGCAGGGGTTTATGCCCATCTGGAGCGGTGCTGTTCCTGCAGTCCTGAAATGAGCGGCCCCCATTTTCAATCTGGAAGGCATTTTCATTTTGTCAATATTACAGCGCTTCTGCAGTGTATTTTGGGAAAACATCGTCCTCCAGTCTAAACAAATCAAGCCCCGTTTTATAGCTGGCTTAAGTTGCAAAGCTTTAAAACGTATTAGAGATCTTAATGAAATGATCTCTCAAATGAAATGATGTTCTTTATCTCACAAAATCATCGATCTTAAGCACGAGGAGGAACAGAATCAATAAAAGAAACACAATTTACCCTTACTGGATTTTCAGTTATTAAATCACAAAAAATGACAGTCCCTCCTGATATCCATTCCTGCTGACACCCACAGCCCAATTCCAAGCAGAGCGCGTTTGCAAAGCAGCCTGGCACCATTGGGGGGTCCCAACAACTACAGTCTCTGACCAGCCTCAAAGACACTGGAATCACCACCACTGGCAGGGGCTGGGCTGGTGGCCAGGATGGCTCTCCGTAGACTTCCCATGCCTAGTCTTCCCTTGCCTGCCTGGACACTTACTACAGAGAGGAAAGGCAACTTATAGGTGTTTCTAGATGCAGCATCAGTGTAGTAGCTCTCTTCTTGTGCTTTAAGGAGACGCTTTGTGCTTAGTGCATTCATCTGCTGATAGGACAAGCCACTCTAAAGAATAGAAATTATAATTTTTATAAATAATACTGAGTTGTAACACCTAGATGTTACTGTGCAAAGGACAGATTACTAATTACTTCTCGCTATCTAGTTGGCTAGCTCTAGCATCTACTTTTCAGTTCCTTTGATGATGGAATTCAAGGGTTAAGCTTTTCTAGTATATGGCTAACACGTCTGTGGTTCTTTGAATATTGCTATAATACTTGAACAGTTCACACAAATCAAAACCTTAAGGAAATTAAGACTTCTGATTCCCACATGGTGGAAAACACACTGAAGTGACTTTGGATTTAGCAAGGCCATATATAGAAAACTTGGTTTCTATAGAAAAGAAAGTTTGACGAGGTGGGGGAAGGCACAGCACTACCACTCACTTGGCATGGGACAGAAAAGTTCAGTTTTTGTGTATCCTTAAAAAAAAAAAAAAAATCTAAACCCTACATGAAACTGACCAACTCTGCAAAGCTCCATAAGCTCCTGACAAGACAGAGTGGAGAGCCAGGGGATTACTACAGTGTAGCGGACAGGAGGTCTCTGGAGACTGCAGGTGTGCAGGAAGAGCCTGGCTTCCCAGCTCAGGGCCCGACTTCCTGACGCTTTCTGGTTCCTGCTTCAGATCCCACTGTGACAGGTCTCCTGGTGTCTCTACAGGTGAGAGCTTTGGAGCCCTGGGTATTATAACACTTAGTGCCCCAAGGGCACTTTTGAAAAGGCATTGTCATGTGCTCCCAGACAGATGACTGCAGGTTTCAGGGGTCAGTATCAGCTGCCACTTGGTGTCTCTGAATCACACCTCAGGCTCCACTGTGTGCGATGGTCTTGACACCCTGCACCAACAGCCAAGAACTTAGGACTTTGTGACAACACACAGCTTTCCTCAACTCCCTGTGCGTCAGGTTTCATGATATATTCTTGACGTGCATTGAAGCACTTTGCTGTTGCTTGGCTTTAGTGAAATATATTGCCTTTTCTTTTTCCTGATGTGTATATATGCAACATATATTTTTCCTGCTTTTACCAAGGTTTTCCTTGGAAATGAACTGGTGTAAAACCTAGGTCTGTATGTTGTCACTTTATACAAACATTTGTTGGTACCCCCCTTGAGAGCTTCTTCCACTTTATGTAAGGGTGTATGCTTCAGTCTCCAACTATGTTCTAGCCCTTGCCACAGAAAATTTGTGGTGGGGCAGAGCTGAGAGGAACATCTACCCCAGTCAAACCCTGATTCCAGTTGGGAAATTTGATTTTTTCCCATTAGGGAAAAGGGAAAAAAAAAGCTTTAAATTTAAAGGACTGGAGTAAAAATATAAACACAGTCTGCCTTCACTAGAGCCACCTTCCTTCCTGTGCTGAGATTAATTCACCAGGACATACCCATTGTGTTGTGGATCCACAGCTTCTAGCATTTCACAATCAAAGAGTCCAGGGAGCTCAGAGAGGGCCAGCGGGTCATAGCTAGATGGGGTCTCCGGAAGTCCTGAGCTCCTGGGACAGTCTGTGCCTGTGAGGTTGCTCTGCTGGGCTCCATCCACAGGATAATGACAGGGAGCAGGATAGTCTGGTGCAGAGGAGGTGGTGCTTGGTAGCTCACAAGTCTGATAGGAGAACTGTAAGGGGGCTGGAGCAGCTCCTGGCTGCTGAGGTGGAGGAGGAGGGGGTGGTGGGGGTGGCCGCTGCAATTGTGAGGGTAAGGGATGTGGAGCCCGGGGGCTGGGTGTGGAGGACAGGGGCTGCACCTGCATCTCTCGGTACTGACTGAGGAAAGGGCTAAACTGCACCTGCTCAGAAGAGGGCTGGAGGACGGGGCTCAGGGGCTGGGTCAGGCTGAACGGTGGGGGCTGCTGGGAAGGCGGTGGAGTCTCCTGGTGGGGAAGAGCCAGCTGCTGACTTGGTCGAGGGTAGGAGCTCTCTGCTATCTGCATCTGATTAAAATATGCTTGCAGCTGAGACTGCTTCTGGAGGAAGAGTCGCTTCTGTTGGAGCCTAAATTGGTAACACCAAAAGAGCATTTTACATCTCAAGTGAATGTTAATTTCAATGCAAATTCAATACCAGGCAGGCATTTACTTCACTTTCCCTTTTTCCCCTTTTTTTCTTTTCTGTTTTATTCCTGAGAATCTTCTATATAGTCTAGGTTGGCCTCAAACTTGTGATCTTCCTGACCTAGTCTCCTGTGTGCTAGAAATTCCAGGCATGCACCAGCACACCTGACACCTTCATCTGCCACCTCTCTCTTTTCCATGCAAGGGGAAAAAAAATCAGACTAAGAATTCAGCACTGGGGGTTTTGCCCCTATTTTCTGGCCCCTCTGAGGTAAATGAGCACTAATGCATTTTCTCTCAAGTTCCTCCCTCTAGAGAGGCTAATTACTCAGGAAGATTGCTCAGAAAAAGAGAACATCTTGGCCTCTAAGAGTGCCTAGGCAGGGTCAGTTTTACCTTGGCCAAGCAGCTTCTACTGGTGGGACCAGCAGGCATGAACATCACCAAGGGGAAAGCCTCGCCAGTGTAATCAACTGCTTTAGCCCACTGCTTCTGAAATCTTAGAGCTGATTATATCCCAGAGAAATACAAAGACTGGCAAAGTGCATAGGAGGTGGCGGTATCGTGACAGACTTACACTCTAGGACTCTCAACAGCCTCATCAACACCATGCCTGAACAGAAAGTGACCAGGTACCAGTGTATGGTCCTAGGAGAAGCAACTAGAATGGAAAGGACAATACACCAGCATTCTCCAGGCTGCCGTGAAAACAATTGACTTCCTTACCTATGTTCCTGTAGCTGCTGTTCCAGGCTCCGAGGTGGTTCTTTACAATATATTGGACAAGTATTCTGGGCCTTTGGCAGAAGATTGGGCTTCTGGAAGATCAGAAAAGCAACAAGACCCTAAAAATATGCTATCAGTTGGATGCCTGTCTGGACAGTATATCCAGAGAAGGCACTGACTCTTGCTTGTTCACTAAGACCCTGGAAGAGCATCAGGTCAGGAGGCCTTGGCATCTGGTTCTGGCCTACTTGTTCTCCACTTGTAAAATTCCTCCAGGATGGGGAGGTTCATGAGGACAATGAGAAAACCAGACTTAATTCTTGACAAGAAGTCCCAGTGCCTGCTGAGTGATTCATTCTGAATGGGATCCATGTCATATCATTTCTTAGGCTTTTCATGCACCAGTGTAGACAGCCCTGTTAGCATTTTGTAGATTAGTGATCCCATCTTACTATTCACAAATATAAAATTAGAAACAAGCCAGGTCTCTCTTTTCTAGCACTCGGTGGCATATCCTTTCCTACTGCCAACACAGGGCATAAAGCTAAGTCTGAACATGTATTAATGTAGGGTTAAATCTACCTGCCTATAAGGAATAAAGCAGCTACCTTAAGTAATGCAAAACAGGTTTCTGTGACAAAATGAGCTAAACTAAGAGCACTAGGGAGCCCACCTGGAGTCGATGCTGTAGGTACTGAGTTTCCAAGCTCTGCTGTGGAGAAAGTTGAGGATGCATGCTGGCAGAGAGTGTGGAGACACCTTCCTGCTGCTGAGAGACTTCCTCCTAAAGATCAAGGCAGTGGACATTTCAATTTCTATGTGAGAAAGTTTCAATTCATAGTTTAAGCACCTTTGCAAATGACTGAGTGGAATCTGGCTCCACATGACCTAATACCCAAAAGGTTTTACCTAACTAGTAGGTTGAAGGCCACTTTTCAGAGATCTATACAGAGTTAATAACTCAACTATTACCTAGTCAGTATTAGAACTAGAACAAAAGCACCTGCCTGGTATCGCAAGAAGGTGCTTACCTACATGTGGGGCCAGAAAACAATACTATCTTTGATGCATTGAACATTGGCTCAAGAAATAGCAACATTTGTTGTACTTTTAATGTGACTAATCTTAATTTTTAATAGTAATTTCACATCAAAAGCAGTGGCAAGAAGCTTCTCATTTGGTTGCCATTCATCATCATCATCGTTTTGTGTGTGTGTGTGTGTGTGTGTGTGTGTGTGTGTGTGTGTGGTCAAGAGAGACTGAGTCATCTATCTATAATCTGCCTGCTTTGGGAACCCAAACTAGATTGAGCCTGTAGGCCTCTGTCTGATACTGAGTATCTGGGAGCAGCATGGTTGGGTTTAAACTGTTAGTGACAGTAGCAAGAAAACCTCTGAGACCTCGGGCTTTCCCATAAAGCCAGCTTAGTTAGGACTAGGAGGAAGCTCTCTAACTGAAAACCATACATATACAGGACAAACGTGGTGTTGGGAAGAGCCTGTACACTCACCTGAGGGCAACTGCTTGAGAGGTCTTGGAGCTGAGGCGCAGTTGATGTTAAGTTAGGGTCTGCCTCTGATCCTATTTGTTCATATAGCAATTGTACTTTGTTCAACTCCAGAATTCCTTTGGTTCTAGCAAGATTCTGAAGATGTTGTCTAAATGCTACAATTCCTGCAAAGTACAAACATCAAACAGTTTAAGAAGCAAAATAAGCCTTTTGGTTATCATACATTCACACTAGCAAGGCAACAACCTTCTTCCATACCTCTGATTGAAGTTTTCAAAGCCAGAAAAGAAAGCACTTACCTTGGGTAAGGGAAGTGTCTGATGCTCTGCGGCCTTCTCGGAAGCTCACAGGGGACCGATTGTGGACCTCCCGTTTCTGTGAGCTCAAAGCCTGCATGGCTGGGTTGGTAGGTCTGAGGCTTATGAAAGGAGATGTCATGCGGGGCGAAGGCTGATTAGCTAACATGATGTCCTTCAGGGAAGGGCTATCTTCCAGAAAGTTCATGTCCCTCTGAGCAGACCCCATATCATACTCAGAGTCCACACTGTCAAGCGAGGGGTTGTCACTCATAGAGAAAATTTTCCCTGTAGAAAAAATTAAAACAGATATTACCCAAACCAATAGCATCTTCTTTAAACACACTGCAAGACAAAATGGCAGACTCTAAACTTGACAGCCTCAATCTTTAAGAATGGGCAAGAGGACTGGAGTACTCACAAGTTTGGAAAACAGAAAACTCACCTAAAAGAAAGGTTCTTTTCAGGGCTGGGGATCCTAAGTGTAATTCAGAGGAGTTGCCTAACGTGCTTGAGACCTGCAGTCAGTCTCCAGCACCACAAACAACCCCCCATCTTTCCAGAAGGCTTTTACTGAGTTTAAGCATCTTCAGATTTGGTGAGGAAACCCTGTGGAAACTATAGCCATAAGATTTTGGCCTCGAAGACAGCCATAATCCCTTATGAAGCACACTGTAGCCAAGGAATCCTGGAGTGGAGGGAGTCAACTCTCTGTCAGCTGCTGAGTAGACCCAATCCACAGTCCATGGATCTGCTCCATAAAGGAAGGAGAGGTGATGAAATTCCAGAACTTGGTTAAGCATGGCCACTATTTCTTGATGCCTAAAGTATGAAATGATGCTTTAAGGGTTTAACTTGGTGCTTCTC
>LZPO01009550.1:3669-18466 GCA_001675575.1 Neotoma lepida
AGTTTATCAGCTGTAGGAGTTCTCTGGTAGAATTTTTGGGGTCACTTATGTATACAATCATATCGTATGAGCAATAAGACAACAAAAGGAGATCAAAGGGATAGAAATTGGAAAGGAAGAAGTCAAACTTTCACTATTTGCAGACGATATGATTGAATTCTAGACTCTTATTTCACTTTTGAAATAGATACACTTTTTGAAGAAACAGAAAAACAGTTCCAAGTTTTCAAAATCAATATTTAAATAAAAGAAGGGAGGAATGAAAACCTTTCTTTTATTTGTAGCGAGGGAAGTTAGTATGTATATTTCTTTAGAGTCCTTTCTTTTTCTTAATGGCTACTCTATTTCTGTTGATAAAAATGTATACACTTCAAAGATTTTCCTTTCTATTCTTTTATCAATATCATAGTCATTACTATTCTGTTCATTTTGAAATAAAGCATATTTAGTATACGATACATTTCTTCAGCTTTTCTAATTTTTTCCTGGAATTGTTTCAACTATTACAANTATTTATGATTTCACTATTAATTTTTTTAAAAAGCTCATCAACTAATCCACAAACAGACTGTTTGTATTTTATTGGATTTACACTGAAACCATCATAAATTTGCAAAATTCAGCTAACCCAACAACTTAAGCCATCCAAAGATAAAGAGAACATAGATTCATTTATCTGTATTAATTTCTTACAAAAAGGATTACTTTTCTTCCATATATCTTCCATATGCCCAGTGATATATTTTGTGTTGTGAGGCTAAAGTAAATGACATCTTTGTCCTATTTACATTTGTCTGTTGGTGTTTGATGGGGTTCAATTTTCCTGGACTTTGGTGTCTAACTATTTCTAATTAGTCCATTGTTCTAAAAGTTTCATGAGAATCTCTAGATCCATATTTGTGTTATTTGTGAATAAAGATAAATATTTTTCTCTCTATTAATTGTGGCAACTCTTAGTTCTTCCTCTCCCTTCCTCGAAAGAGCCAGAAGTTGAAGACTAACAGACAAAAAGCCCTTTCACATGAGCAGAGGTGGCTAAGGTCAGTCATCTAATTCTCATGTATAGTTCTTATACTGAAAATTCCAGGACCGTGAGTATCCTCTTATCAAGGAGGTGCATCTGCTGCAAATGTACCCATTTCTACAATAGCATGTTCTTTCCCTTTCTGTCTCATAATATACACATGTTTACCATGTTGTGAAGAGATTACTTTAGTCAGTTTCATCATTCTAGGTGAAAGTCACACTAATTCACATCTTCAAAGGCAGATGTCATATTTTCTACTTATTTAAACTGAGTAAGAGATTTTAGAATCAACAATATCTGTGCTTAATGCAATGCTCTTTCCTCATGTGTGAGAACTGGAAGACAACTTAGACATTGCTTTCCAAATTTACAAAATGGTAAAGGTATGATATTTNCTATTATTTTTTATTTCAAGTATAGTTTTCACATATATGTGTTATTACTTTTAATATAATTACAGTATACATTATAAATTAGAAATTAGTTAAACCCATTTTTATAAAGAAGGAAATAAACTCAAAAGCAGAAAATAAGCAGTCAATCATCTATAGCCTTACTTTAGGTAATTACTAGAAACAACCCTCTAGAGAAAGTAATTTTTGTGAATAATTGCCATTACTGCTGATTGTGATGATACATGAATATNATCACAGAATATGCTGAAGTAGTGGAACAAGAAGATGACAGGTTCAAGGCCAACATGGGCTACAATTTTAAAATAGTTAGTTGGCTTACTAGGTAAGAGTGTTTGCCATGGAAATCTGAAGTACTGAGTTAGCTTTCTGAACAAGAGTGGCAGGAGCTATCAACTCCTGAAAGGTGTCTTCTGTGGTGATATTTTGTTTGTGCTCTCACAAATAAAGCTTCCCTAGAGATCAGAGTACGGAGCTAGCCACTAGAGGCCAAACAGAGGTGGTACACACCTTTAATCCCAGCAGCTGGTATCTCATGCCTTTGATCCCAGAACTTGGAAGGCACACGACTTTAATCCCAACACTTGGAATCTCATACCTTTGTTCAGAGTACTTAGGAGGAAGAAATAGGAAGTGATTAGGCTGGTCAGAGAGTGGAAGTGTTAAGACAGGGTGAAGACAGGAGCTTGTCCCTTTCATGCTGAGGATTCAGTAGAAGTAATAAGTGGCTTTTGTTTGCTCCTTTATCTCTCTGATCTTTCAGTATTTACCCATATATCTGACTCCACATTTTTATTATTAAGATCAACAGGAAGTTGTGCTTTATCTGGTGTCCAACTTGTGGGGCACAAAATTCACAAAAAAGACAGAGGTGCATGTGGCCTGAGTCATTACCCTGCTGACTAAGTTTTTGTTGCAGCCTATCTGCAGCAAACTCCATAGGTCTTGGGCTCCTAAAACTGCAGGAGCTATATGCTTTCACATGTTCCCCTGTGCAGATAGCTGGCTCTTTGGCTTCTACTTTTTTAGTGAGTTGTGGGTTCTCCTTGGACCCCTTCCTCAGGCTGTAACTGTTTCCAAGTACCTGGCTTGGAAACTGCTCAAGCTTCTACTGTTCTACAGAACAGTCTGCCTCACACTTCACCACCACCTGAATCATCATTGTCAGCAGATTTGGTTAGATAACTGGAAATTCTTCAAAAGAGGAATTAGTTAAGAGAAGGAATTCTTTCCCACATTAAGAAATGAGAAAACACTATTACAATTAGGATAGTTAGGTCTCTGTATGATAATAAGCTGGATGGTTTGAAAATGGAGAAATTAAATGAGAGAAGAATTAATTTACATTGGATTTACATAATGTCAATGGAATACCCAGATTAACATTTCTCCAATCTCAGAAACAAATCATAAATTAGTGTATATGTTTCAGGGAAAAATATTAGAAGGTATTATAAAGAACAGTCACTGATCATTCAGGTTGGACAAGAACAGGTCATAAAAGCTGCTATCTTTCTAAGGCACCAACAGCCCTAACTTTAAATGGTTGATGGACAAACCTACATGGATTGATCAATGACCATTAATATCAGAAAAAATATAGGCCTTAGAACAGCTGGTACAAGAGCATCTAAATGCTCAGCGTATTGAAGCATCAACTAGCTCTTAGAATTCTCTTGTATTTGTTATTAAAAGAAATCTGGAAAATGGAGAATGGTTAGAGATCTAAGAGCTGTTAGTAAGGTGATTCAGCCAATGGGCTCTTTACAGTCTCAAATTTCTTTGCCTTCTCTCTTACCTAAATGATGGCCTCTTATAGTTATCAATTTAAAAAACTTTTTTCTTCACTATACCATTAAAAGAAAAAGACAGAGAAAAAGAATGCCTTTATGGTGCATACTCACAATAATTCTCAGCCTGTTAAGAGATATCAATGGAAGGTTCTCCCACAGGGAATGTTAAATAGCTTTGCTCTATGCCAATATTTTATAAGTCAGCTGTTGGAAATTATACATAAGCAATTTCCATAATCAATAGTTTGTCATTACATGTATGATATTTTACTAGCTGATTCAAATATAGATAATTCAGAGAAAATATTTGAAGAAGTAAAGAAAATTGTTGGGGATTACATATTGCTCCTGAAAAACACAAAGAGGAGATTCTATTAATTATTTAGAATATAAAATAGGTTTACAAAAAGTGCAAATTAGGAGAGATTGATTGCAGACTCTTAATGATTTTCAAAGATTGCTAGGAGACATTTCCCATCTATGTTTTACAAATAGAGAAGATCAAGAACTCGTTAATTTATTCAAAACCTTAAATGGTGACAAAGACTTAAGTAGTCAAAGATAACTATTAGCTGAAGCTGAGAGAAGAGTGGATTTGGTGGAAAAAATTACAGGATGCACATGTGGATCATTTAGCTTGGTTGCATTCCGGTTACTCTATGCATTCTCCTACAAAAATATTAATTCAGAAGGAAGATATTATCTTAGAATGTATGTTTTATCACATAAACAGAATAATAAATTAAAAGCTTATGTGGAAAGAGTCTCTGAGTTCATTCTTAAAAGAAAACTGGGACTTCATCAATTAGTAGAAATAGACCCAGCAGACATTGTGGTACCTTTTACTAATGATGAAATTGACAAATTAAGGGCATAAAGTGAACCCTGCCAAATACCTTGCTGTAATTATTTGGGAAAGGTTAACAACAAATATCCCCAAAGCAAGTGAATTCAAAGTATAAAGAGAACTAACTGGATTCATCCTCACATTGTACAGAGAACACCTATTTCTAGAATCTCTACATTTTACACTGATGAAAACAAGGAAAAGGCAGGTTACAAATCACAAAACTTAAGTAAAATGATTCACAGCCCTTATGATTTTGTTCAAACGTTAGAATTATATACTGTTCTGATGGTCTTAATGAATTTTACAGAACCTAACATATTTTCTGACTCTCAGTATGCAGAAAGAGTTGTTTTATACATTGTAACTGCTGAATTTATTCCTGATGAGTCAGAATTACCTTCATTATTTATAGGGTGAAATTATTAAGGCAACCCCACGTAGTTAAGAGGTTTATTTAGGGATGTNGGGCAACTTACAGCAAGTGAAGGTGTTGGTCACAGGGTCCAGGAGAGGTGAGGTGCAGTCCAGCAGTGTTCTCTGGAGAATTCTGTTTGGTCCACCATCCAGCGTCCAGGATCCAGGAACCAAGCGGGCTGGCATGGATGGACCTCTGGTCTTAAAGGCTCCCATCTTGGCCAGCCCCAGGGGGAGGTCCTAGGTAGGTGTGGCAGTTACCAGAAGCCTCAGTAGGGGTTGTGCTTCCAGGTCAAAGCTGGAACTGCTGCCCACTACAATTATTTTTATAGTTACAAGAAATAATCAGGAATAGGAATCATCCCTTATATATAACACACATCTGATTTCATATAGGTATGCCAGGCCNTCTGCCACAAAGTAAAGAAGAAATTGAACAGCTATTGATAGGATATGTGCTGGAGGCCTCAGAATTTCATTAAAAAAAACCCACTATATCAATAGCAGAGATTGAAAAGGGATTTTTCCATCACTTAGCAATAAACCAAGAAAATGTCCTACTTATTTTGTATATAACCAAACTCTACTACCTACAGGAAATAAACCAAAGGGTAGTCAAAGGAATGAAATATGCCAGATGTGTGTGTTTCATTTTGTAGAATTTGAAAAATTAAAATATTTATATCACACCATTGATATATATTCAGGATTTTGTTGGGCAACTGCTTTGAGTTCTGAAAGGGATGATTCTGTAAGGACAGATTTGCTAGAAGTAATGGCCATCATGGGAATAACTGTACAATTTAAGACTCATAATGCTCCAGCATATGTCTCAAGCAAAATGAAACAGTTTTTTGCTTACTACAATATAAAACATAGTACAGGTATACCGCACAATCTTACAGGACAAGCAGTTACACAAAGTTCAAATTAAACTCTAAAGGATATACTAAATAAACAGAAAAGGGTGATAAAGACCCCCCCAGAAATAGTTTGCATAATGCTTTATTAACTTTGTGCTTTTAACTGCTAATTAGAAAAGAATGGCAGCTGTGGAGAGGCATTGGATAATAAAAGAACCACAGCATTGAACTAGTCTGTATACTTTAAAGATGCACTGACCTCAGAATGGAAACTAGGATATGTGTTACATTGGGGAAGAGGTTTTGCTTTTGTTTCCTCAGGAGAAGAAACACAATAGATACCATTAAAATTGATAAAGGCTCGATTTGAAGAAGAAAGACTTCTTGATTAGAAGAGATGACAGTTTATCAACTAGCATGACCATTCGGTCTAAGCTAACTTATATGACTAATAAACGCTTTTCATTTGATCAGCTATAACTTGCCAAAAGGGAAGCTTCCCAAAGATAGGATTGGGGCAGTGTTTTGTTTTTGTCTTTTCAGGAAAATAAAGGCATTTTACTAAGGAATATAAAGACTACTGGACAAATGAAACATCTAAAGAAAAAGGACAAATCACTCAGAAAAAAATGTACCAAAAAGAGAGTACAATGATCCTTTTGTATATCACACTCCCAGCAGGATAAAATTTCATACATCTCCTAAATGTTTGTTTCTGCTCTTCTCTACAAACATACAATGCAAATGGTCTTTTTGTAGTCCCAATCCAATTAGAGATTGAAGCTGGTTTTGGAGTTGGAGTGTGGCTCTCTCTTTCTCTAAACCCAAGCATGCTTGTTAAAATAAAATCCAAAATTTCTGTCTCAAGTCAGAAGAGCCATCAGATATGGGAGAGAAGAAAAACAATAATTTAAAGACTATTTTTTTGCCACTAATCTCATAATTCTTTGGTTTTATTTTGAATTTTTAAAACTTTTCTTAAGGTATGAATATATAACTCTTTGTCATATTAATGGTCGTACAGAGCACTAACTAATTCTTAAAAAATGTTTCATCTAGCTTCTTGTACATGATTTCAGGTTTGAGTCTCTGTTAAGTAGTTAGGAGTTAAGGTTTTGTACTCTGGATATATACAATAAATATTGATCCTTTAACTTCTTTGAGATTTGCTGCAAATGACATTTAAAACATTTAACTTTTCTGCAGTGAACCAAAACCATGTCTAACAGCTATCTTTGAAGTCTCTAAGATGATGATGGGGCCCCACAATGAAGATTCCACATGGACTACAATAATGACACTAAGCTGACAAATATCACTGATATATAAACTTTATACTACAAACTGTTCAGGACAATCTCAAGGTGGCTAGCTGAGATGAACCAGCATCACGGACTACTCTAGCCAGGACCTGAGACAAGCTCTGCATTTTACCATTATGTAGAAACTGGAGCCCAAATGAGATAGCTAGCTCTCCCAGGACTTGACAATTAACCCATATTTTTCTTTTCAGGATCCCCAAAGATACCATTGCCACCAGAGGGCAGAAAGTAAATTTAAGAACCAAGAGGTAGGGTGGGTGGTTTTTGGTCTTTCAATGAGTTGTGGATCTTTTTCATTGTTTAGAGTGATTGGTTACAAGTTGTTATTGGTAATAGGGAAAAACCTGAACAATTAGATTAGATTAAGGGTTCTTGTTTTGAAAAGATAAAAGGGAGATACAGAAGTGATAGGATAAAAGGGTAGATTATTGAATCTACTCTAAAAAGAAAAAAGGGGGATATAGATATGATAGGATAAAAGGGTATATTATTGAATCTACTTTCAAACCAAAAAAGCAACTACTAGTTTTAAATATTTAACATTGATATAGATCTTTGTATATTGACACAAATTTGATATTTTTTTTGTTAGAACATACTATATATACATTTCTACTCTTGTTCATGGTATTGTACCTATACAGTTCATTTAACAATGTAATAGAAAATTTTAGTCCTTGAAAGTTATTATTACTGATAAATTAAGATATAAAGAAATACAAGTTAGCAGTTAGTCATTACAATCAAATTTGTAGTCATATTAGGTATATTTTCAAGATCAAACAAGGTTGTATTTTAGATAAACAGGTTGTCTTCAAACACTTCAGAGGTCTATAGAATATGGCAATTAAGATGATTCAATAACATAGGTTTATTTTTTAATGAAAATTAGACATGTTTTCTCATGGCAGTACCAATCTACTTTGGAGAAGATGCTGGACATTGAATAAATTCCATATGGAGTTTACTTTCTTTGTGGCAAAAGTAAGTCACTCAGCAAGAAAGTGTTCTTGCCTCAACTGCTGATAGGATATTGTCCAAATTAGACAAGCAGGGCACAAAGAACATGACTGCCAAACTTTGTCAAGACAAGGTAGGACAGCCCTTCAGAATATCCTGCTTTATAGAAAAGATTATCAGATATGCTGGGCTGATAGGCTGAGGCTGGATGCCCCAACACTGCAGAGAAACCTTGGGTGACTGTCCAGGCAACCAGCTGTTTCTGTCGTTTCTCATATATTTTGGGAGTCACTTGCTTGTACTTCCTGCTTACTCAGGTAATATTATTCTCTTCTCAGGTCTCTGATAAAGTTGAAGACTTTATAGTTACAGTTTTCATTGCTATTAGACACAGAAAAGAAAGTCACTAAAGAGGTGTAAAGTGTATAAGGTTGAGAGACATTAAAAAATAGTTTTGATAATGCAAGATAGGATAGAAAGTGAATTAGGTACAACAGTTTGGACTCACCAAGATAGGATAGATATGGAGTATTTTCTGTAATTTGTAAATTATAAAGGCAGTAGACATTGTTGATAAATATATTGACTTTATATATTGTACATAGTTATTGTATTTATTTTATATAGTTTTTTTATATTAGTTATAACCTTTTTTATTTTAAATAAAAAAGCGGAAATGTCTTGATATTTTGTTTGTGCTATCACAAATAAAGCTTGCCTGGAGATCAGAGTATAGAGCTAGCCACTAAAGGACAGACACTGGTGGCACATACCTTCAATCCCAGCACTTGGGATCTCATGCCTTTGATCCCAGTACTTGGGAGGAGAAAACAAGAAGTGATATGGCTGTGCCTCCAGAAAGAGGAAGTGATAAGGCAGGGTGGAGCTCAACCCTTTCAGGCTGAGGATTCAATAGAGGTAAGAAGTGACTGTGGCTTGATCTTTTATCTCTGTGATCTTTCAGCATTACCTCATGTCTCATTCCAGTTTTTTATCATTAAGTCCAATTAGAATTCATGCTACAATCCTCTGTCCTTCACACATGTGCTGTAGGACATGTTTATATTCCACACTCATGCACAGTAACATAAATAAGTCATATAATTATTAAAACTAGTAGCTATTATTGTTTTGTACATCACTCATTCACTAGAGTAACCTCAAGAAGTTAAAGATTCAATTGATGCTTTTTGATTCACAAAAAATAACTTTTCTTCTTAGTTTTCTTTCTATTTATTTTTATTAGTAATGACAAATATTGAAGACTGTAATTTATGCAAAAATAACTGCCAATTTGAAATTCTATCTGTAACACATTTTCTTGCAGTAATACAGGGACTATTTGTTAGGCATACTTATGTTACAAGGTTCCCTGGGTTCTGTTTTGTAACAATCTTCAACTGATGTTAAGATTGAGCCAAGGTTAAGTCTTAAGTCTTGAACTACAATAAAGGAAACATGTTTCAATGGGTAAGCATGATATCAGGGTATAGTCCATACTGCAATGCAAGGTCATAAGCTCAGTGTCAGTGAAATGTCCATACTGCAATGCAAGCTCATAAGCATTTAAGAATGTATGCTAGTAGGCAAAGGGAGTTGACTAGAATGTCAGGACCCAAAGAAAATAACTATCAATTAACTCAGATTGTGAGAACAGAATATATAAAATCTTCTAGTAAAAACACTAATAAACCTAAATGAAGACAGTAGAGAAAGGTCCACATCTTAATAAAAAGGTCCAAACCAATAAGTAATGAGCTATGTACACTCAATAAGCATAAGATGCCAATTTCCTGGATAAAATTATTGATAAAGTATTCAATGCTTTATTGCAAGGTACATTGTTCAATTGGGAAAGATCTGTGTATACAGAAATAGAAATCATTGATTTTATTAAATACGTGTGTGTATGGCTTACATGCATACATGTTTTCTCTAGCCCTCAAGGACATGATAGCTTATATGAGATAAATATAAATAAAACAAGTATCATATTTGTGAAGCTGTCATATAAGTCATAAACGTTGAAATAAGTACACTGAAAAAAGGTACCAGCTTAAGATCTGACTTAACTGGGCTTTGGGTAAGCTTTCTTCAGAAAATAGAGGTTCATTTAGAAGTCATGAGTGACCAGTCATTTCCATACAGTAAATCCAAACACAAGGCTCTTATTTAGTGTCTACCTAATTTTTCCCCAAAAGCAGAACAGAAACAGGTAGAAAGATATTATGGGAATTTTTTTCTCCAATAAGATGTTCACTAGGGCAATGATTCTCAATATATCTGTTTCAGAACAAGTGGCTGTTACTACCAGAGAATGTGCTATGGTTACTTCTGCTTACTGTTTAACCAAAGCTGATCAGTGTAGATGCTAGGTTGTAGAAGAGGCAGAACTTTATTATGAGTTAGTGGATTGAAAATGTCTGGATCATTATCCATCAATTCTTAATTAATAACCATAATGAATAATATTTATGACAACTTATTATTGGCTAAAGAAAGCTGGACACTATATTAAACATTATTGTTGAAGTCATCCATTTCTTTGACCTATGTTGTTGTATTATCTGAGAGTCACCAGATGTTCTCTTCTGAACAGTTAAGGAAGATNATGGGGTATTATGAGTAGCGAGTATTATGATGGATGTTCATCTTGTTCTGCTGTTTTATAAAAGCTACTTGTACAGTTAATACCATAATTATTTAGGTTTGTCTTTCCTTTAGACTTTAGACTGATGGCAAAAGTGGAGACCAGCTTATAAATGATGACTGAATCATTGGGCAGTTACACCTCTGGCATCTAGTGAAAGAACTGAGATGCTCTAGATACTCTGCAAGAGTGAAGGAAGCCTCCCATTGAAAAAAATCATCCACCCAAAAGTCAGTGGTGCTGGGATTGGAACCAAATACTGGCATGAGTGTAAAGAGCTCTCGGGAAGTTAAAATGACATTTTCCTAGATATACATTATTTTAGGAAGTTAAAAAGAATGTAAATTAATAACTAGTTTCATAAATGAGATGTTATATGGAAGCAATATATTTAGTGGTTAGTTTAGAAGCATTTTCTGGTTCCATTGTATATACTTGTTTTGTAAATATTTGATTCCATTGACATTTAAGACTGAAAAACATTAAAAAGAAATTCATAGGATTTTCTTGAAGACCAAGTATTACATATTCTAGCTAGAATAGGGACCAAAGAAAAGAAACATAGTTTTATGGCATTTAGGATGTACCTAAGGTACATGTAGTAAGAAAGAGCAAATTAGAAGGCTTGTAACAAAATAAGGAGAGTAGGATCAATTCCGAATATTTTAGAAATCCTTACAAACTTATTCAGTGAAATAATACAATTTGTCATATCTTTAGAAGGGTATTTTATTGCAAAGTGTTAAAGTTTTATTATAGGACTCAAGTGGTAACAGTGAAGATGGAGAAAACTAGAAAAAATATCATGAAGTTGCAAATGAAGACTATTCTAGTCAGTATAAAGAAAAGACCTATATATTATCTATCTATCTGTCTGTCTGTCATCTATTTATCTATCTCTCTACCTAATGATCTATCTAATCTATTGATCAATCAATCAGTCTCTCTGTCTGTCTATCATCTACATAGATGTCATTGCTCTGAATGACAATTATGGTTACTATTGTGAAAAGATTGGATAAAAATCAAGTTGTGGATCTATCTATCTACCTATCTTTCATCTATGTATCCATCATCTATCTATCTACTATCTATATGTCTATTTATCATCTATCTATCTATCTATCTATCTATCTATCTATCTATCTATCTATATCATCTATCTGTCATCTATATACTTAGGTGTCATTGATGTGAATGCTAACTATAGTTACCATTATGAACAGAAAAAAGAAAATAGAACTGTGGAAAAAATGATATGTTAATTGTTTTCCTCATTATGGCAAAAAATATCTGACCAAGACCACTTAAGACATGAGTTTATTTTGCACTGAAATTCACAGAAAAGTCTGATATGATCAGGGATGTGGGGCACTAGAAGTCTAAAGTTGCTGGTCATGTTGGATTCACAGTCAGGATGTAGAGAGAGATGAATGCTATCCTCCGTTATTTTCTTTTTATTCAGTCTGAGACCTCAACACATGGAATTATGCAACCCATATTTATCATTTTTCTTTCCACCACATTAGTCTAATCAGGAAAATTACCTCACAGTTTTGCCAAGGAATTTGTTTCCATGGTTATTCTAAATCTCATCAAGCCGACAACAGAGATTATTGATCACAAATGAAAAGTTCTACTTTGACATGGTGTAGAACTGCTTTTAATGCATTCCATAGCACTGTCAGGCAAGTGTGTACCATATCATATGGAATTCAGAGATTTCTAAGTATAAAGCTGTTCACTTGAGAGTGTATA
Source organism: Neotoma lepida (assembly GCA_001675575.1). NCBI lineage: Eukaryota > Metazoa > Chordata > Mammalia > Rodentia > Cricetidae > Neotoma > Neotoma lepida. Next base: position 15,720 of record LZPO01009550.1, read on the forward strand.
TATTTTGGATATTATGTAATAAGTTTGCTAACTGAGAGTGAATAGGATCCTGAGTGCTGAGCCCTGACTATACTAGCATTTAAGGGGTGAGGGGGGAGATTAACTAAAGAGGGAAAAGTATTAAGTTGTTAGAAAACTACAGCAGAGAATATGAAAAACAAAATAATTAAATGTACCAATGCAGGAGTTCAAAAGGAGGACTGTTGCTGTGGGGTTTGCTTTGCCAAGACTGGCAAGTGGAGAAGCAGTGGAATGGATTGGAAGATGTAGGGTTTGTTCTTTACAAGACTGATTATTATGGATACATAGACATTAGATGAGCCAGTATGGATTAAACAGATTAAAAGAATCAAAATTGGCAAATGTGAAGAATATTAGGACTTGATATAAAGCACTATAAGCAAATGGAGTAGAATATGAAGTGCATTCTAAAACAGGGAGAAGTTTTGTAATATTAAAAATATACTGTATGAGTTGAATTGCTGATATCATCTGGATATTTGACTCCTAAAGCAATATTTGTCAGAAGATTGTTCTCGTTTTCATTTCCAAACATGGATCTTTCTAGTCTCTGGCATTCTTCCCCTCAGCATTATTTGTGAAAGAACTACCATTCACGGCTTTAAATTTTTTCAACTGTGTATTGTCAAATGTTTTATCACTTTGTTTTATTTGTTCTCTTTCCCCCTCTTTATTCCTACCTTTCTTTCTTTCCTTCTTCCTCACTCATTTCCATCTGATTTCCTTCTTCCATATCTCATACTTTCCCTTTCTCCCTCTTTTCACATTAGAAGGGATATAGATGTGAAGAAAGACCTGGATGTGGAAGAAACATTCAATTGACCCTTCCTCTGGAGAGATTTGAAACAGCAAGGAATTATCAGTATCCCCTGAGACTTGGAGTAATGAAATGAATGAAACTGATATGGTGAGCTAGGAAAGTAGGTAGTGGTTAAATTTGCATNAAATTATGAGTAACATGAATATCTAAGCTACATATGCAGTTTATTGATTGAGGGAACAAAAGTATTGGATGAGAACAATGTGGACAAGCTATTTGATACATTGAATGGATCAAATATGTATATTAATCACATATAGAAGTTCTAATGGTCGGGAATGATCACAGATATGAGAGAAGGCAAGATGGCATTCAAAAAGTTAAAGAAGTAATGAATTTTTGCCAGCAGAATGTAAAATGTACAGGTAACAAATAGAACCTCATGTCAGTAGTTTCAGAAATGCATGTATTTGAGATTAATAGAAGGGAAGCATTTATAAAATATATGTTCAATTATTTAGTGTTTGTAGCTTTAAAATTCTCAATTGAATAAGGTATTATATATTTGTATTGCACAAATATTTACAAAAATTAACTTAGAAATTTACAACAAAGAAAAATATATTTAAGTTTTTTAATAAATAAATTTAATTTGAAGAACATAGTATTCTTATTAGAATGCTTGTGTCATTATTGGTGCAATAAATTGCCAGTTTTCTCCTTCTTTTTTTTTAGTTTTTCTGTTTAATGAAATGGATCTACACATATGCATATGTATCTATACATATGCATATATACATAAAGTCTTTGTGAAAATAATTTAAGATGAATAAATCTGAAATTTTAGCTTAGTAAACAGAAGTTCTATTATGTTGCTTTATTTTTTCAGTAAAAGATGTTTACTTTGCACAGTGGTTACATTTTAATCTCAATATTAAAATACTGGCTAATCTTAAAACAAGTATCTATCAGTCATGGAAAAACTTTGATCGGTAAATGAATCAGATCTCTCTCTGAAACCTTTATCTCAAAAGCACAAATGTCTGTAATTGCTTTATTTGTCTAATGTTTCCCTATTTTAGCATTTTGATTGACCTCAAAGAAATTGTCATGACATTCCACCAGAACTAGTAATTAGAGCACTATTATGCCTTTTATTTAACTCAGGAGCTATTTAGACTTTGATCAATGAACTCATTATACTTATTGATTGATAATTATAATGCATTACTTGCCAACTTCTCTGCCTTCCTCATTAATTGGCCTGCTGTACTCTAGAAATATTGTTGCTGCATGTCTGACATGTGTTATGTCAGATGTTTCATTATGTTTTTACACTCAACTTGTGCTTAATAGTTCTCTTCCTCCACAAAATTCTGTCTATATTTATTGTAGTTTATTGGTCCCTCTAATATGGGTACAAGCAGCCAACCCCTTTTTTGCTTCTGCTACCTGCATTTTTCTGTTTTCTTTAAAGTCCATATTTTTAGAACACTATGAAGGAGAATGAAATGTCCTGGCTTTAGTTATTCTCAGATTCCTGGGGTCTAGTTTTTTATTTATTTATTTATTTATTTATTTATTTATTTATTTATTTATTTATTGTTACTGAGATCAAAAATAACACCTTGGAGCTGGAAAGATTGCTTAGTGGTTAGTGTTGATACTATTCATGCTAAACACCCAGGTTCAGTTTTTAGCATACATAAGCATGCAGTTCACAACCACCTCTAGTTCTACCCCCTCAGGGTCTGAAAACTTCTGGCCTTTTGGAAATTTTCATTTATGTGCACTGATGGCCCCTTCCCCAAATATATGCTGTAGACGAAAGTTTGTCCGGTTTCGATCCTGATCCCACCCGCCTCCCACAGTGCTTAGACCCAAATAAACACACAGAGGCTTATATCATTTTTAAACTATGGCCCTGGCAGGCTTCTTGCTAGCTAGCTCTTACATCTTAAATTAA
>LZPO01009551.1:0-18449 GCA_001675575.1 Neotoma lepida
TTCCTGTGCTTGATCTCCTTATTCCTTCCTTCCTCCCAGGAACCAGTGTCAACCGGTCTACTCTTTGCCTTTCCTTAGCTTTGTCTTGTCTTATCTACAATGCCACGTGGGTGAATTGTGCAGTAACTAGACAGCCTCTTCAGGTGGTTTCTTCCATTTAGCCATGTACATTCCAGGTTGCACTATGTCTTTTCATAGCAGGCTGGCTATCTCTCTTCAGTGCTGAGTAATATGCTTCTGGGTAGATGTCACATTTCTTGTTTTTCAACTGTAGAAGAACACTTGGTTGCTTCTCAGTGTGGGAAATTAAAACTGAAGTTTCTACAAAAGGTTTGTGCATGTTAATGTGAGGATATATAATTTATACGTAATTTCAAAGGTTACAATCATGGGCAGTATTTATTTCAGATGCACAGGAATGACAGAAGGCTTTGAAACGGAAACTTGTAGATCCAGTCCTAAGTTTGTCATTTGGATCCTTCAGAGGTGGTCAGCCTTGCTGTGTCTGCTACTATAGTTGTTACAGATGCATAATGGGCTCTTCTGTTGGTTGACTGCCTTTTCCCCATACTCGTGCCCTCTCAGCTCACTGCTTCCTGTTTGGAAGATGCCTAAAGCTTGGTCAGGTAAAGGTTCTGACTGGTCTTCTAATGACTGGTTTTAGATGAGCTGTCTGGGGCAAAACTTAAGTTTCCTATCATATGTGTTCATCCCATTGAGAAAGGTGCTCAAATGAAATAGTTTAAGCCCTTTTTAAGCACTTACATCTGTAGTTTTCAAAATGATTTTGGGATAAGTATGTAAAGCTTTTAAAATACCTTTTGAGGGGTATAAATGAGTTGTACTTAATAGAAAATGAATTAATGGCATTGAATTATTCTCTGATAAATACAAGCCTCGATCTTTTATTTTGAACCCTGGATTTATCGTTCTCTGGTTTGAGGATGTTGGTTTAGTCTTTGGGCTTTGTATGGTAGACGCTGTGCTACTAGTCAAATGAAGTATGATGATACTTGCTCGTTATACAAGCCTCTTTGCTCATCTTGCTGGACTTTTGTGAAGACCAACTCCCCCTCAAAAAGTCCAGTGCATGAGATTGTTACAACTTAGAAAAGATGATAAATTACATGCTACTTGTGTAGTTACTATTTACACACTTTAAGATTACTTAATATGTTGCTTCCTGTACAACTTGATACATGCAGCATGATGTTAATACATACATATATACATATACATATATGTAGATCTTCAAACCAATGGGTATATTCATCACCTCACATAGTTACTGTTGCGGTGTGCAGAAAGAACATCTGATATCTACTCTGTATATTTTATCTCTACAATATAGAATTTTAAAGATAGTGTTATTAACTCTAGTCGTCACTATACTGTATATTTTATGGAGATGTGAGGTGATATTCTCTCTTACTGTTTTGATTATCATCTCTCCGCTTAGGGACATGCAGCACTTTTTCATGTGCCTGTGGGCCATTTATATATTTAGGTAAATGTGTTTGTTTGCAGCCTTTCCTCCCTTTACACCTGTTTCTTTACCATTATGTACAATGAGTCTCTTCTGAATTTGGGGTTTGGGAGATTTTTATTTGCTTGGGGCTTTTCCTTTTTAATTTTGGGTATTAATCTTGTGCCAGATGCAGCATTTGAAAAACCTTCTCTTAAATCTTAGAGTTAGATTACAAACATTGTCCTCCTACTGTGTAATTTTGGGTAGAAGCTTTATCGTTTGATGTAGTTCTGTTTGTTTACCTAGAATTTGGTGTCAAATCCAAAAACAGTTTGCCACAAACAACGTCCAGGAGGTCTCATCTCTGTTCTCTTCAGTAGTGTTGTGGCTTTGGGTGTTACATTTATGTCTTTTATCCATTTTGAACTTTTGTCAATGTATTGTTTAATTTTAAATTCACTAACCCTTTACTGACTCATTTTTTTTACCTTCACTTTTTCCATACTGAAATCATAATTTTTTGGAATCTATTAACCTACCTATTAATTTCAGCAAGTCAGTATCATGGTCACTGTCCTGGTTTCTTCCATCTGTTAGTTGAGATGCTCTTGGTGGCAGGTGTCAAATGTACTTTGCCATAGTGACATTGTGGTATTGACAGCATCTATGTGAGAAACAATGAGGAAGGAGCAGGTGGCCTTACAGAAATCATCAGAATACAGTGTAAATATAACCCTTGGTGGAAAAGCAGGGCCAGAAGGCTGAGTAAAAGCCCTCTAAAGTGCCATGCACCCTACAGTGTCATTGGGCATTGAAGAGTGAGCTAGGTAGTCATCAACATAGGAGAAACTCCCATCTGATGAACTTGCCATTTTAGTATCCTTGCTACACTCAGCCCTCTACTGGGAACAGCTCATTGAAAGTGTGACATTGGCATACATGATTTGTACAGAGCCATAGCCACTTGGTGAGTTAACATTTCCTGAAGCTAGAAATTGGTCGTGTACATTTTTATATCAGCTATACCCCACAACTGTACCCTAAATAACAGAAAAGATAAGGCCTTTTATTTTGTCATGGCTTCAACTTTGGCATATGACACCAAAACTGATGACAAAATAACACATACCACAACTATACAGAAAAATAGCTAGCAGTAGGCACACCCTTGTAAGCAGGGAGGAATTCATGGGTAAGGTTTGATAGCACTATCCACCTGCTCAGACTGCTGTGCAATCACAGATGACAGGCCATGTTTCCTTTACACACTTCTTCTTTTCTCTGCTTTTGCTTTTGTTTTGGTGCCTTGCCTGTAACAACCAAAGAGTGTAAAGATTCCTAAAGCGAGAGGACATTAAGTCAATTTGAAATCATAGGCTAGATACATGTCATTTATAAATAAGCACTGCATTCAGGAACCAGAAGATGAAATTTTCAAAGAGTGAAAGCTTTGGGGAATAAGGAAAAGTTTTAAAGGCGGGGGCAACTTTAGGGGCAGATTTCACCCATCTTACAGCATTTCTCTATTCTGACANCCTTACAAATGATAAAATTACCTTTCCATAGAGCTTCGTATATTTCCTATTCTACTCATCACCTTCCTAAATTATCTTGTTCTCGTTCCCACTTTCCCTCCCACTCATCAATTAAGAATAATGACTGTCAGAGAAAATGGAGTATATGAAAAGTTATTGTTAAAATATTAATAGATGTCAGCATTATATCTAAGTTCATGCATCCTAGTGCTGCCCTAGTGAGCTCATTGTAGGAAAGCTACAATGGACACGTTTTCCATTCCTATTCAGTACTTGAGGCTACACAAGTTCTCTGAAGGCGAGAAAATGATTTCAACTTCATATAAATTCTCATAATGCACAATGCTTGCTGATTTCTTAAATTTCTTTTTAAATTTTATCTTCCCTGTACTTTCATTCTTTTCAAAAACGTATCTTGGATACACTTTCCCATTTTTCTTTCATATTCAAAGCTGAAAATAATTCGTAGTTCAGTTTGTAAGGAATAGGGAAAATGTCATAGAAACATAATTTTCTTCCTAAGAATTTAACTTATATTGAAAATGCCCTGAGACATGTCGATTAAAAGCAAGTAATTTACAGAAATCTGAGTTTTGGAAATCAGCCAGCAAGTTGCACCAACTATGTGGTTCATCTTATTAAATAGCTTTTAACCTTTATGATTTATCATGTTTGATTGTACAGCTCTATAGCCCAGGGAGATAAAGGTAATGTGAATTAGGACGCATGAGGAAAAACAGGAAAGAACAATTTCAACCAATGTAAACATTACTCAAACCAACTCAGATTCTTAATGTGAAATATGCAAAATCCAGTATCCCAGACCGGATCGGTCAACCAACCCTGAAGCAGAAACCTACTAGGCTCATTTGGAACTCTGTCAATTGACTTGTTAGCCTTAGTTCTTCATTACTTCAGTGGTAAAATAAAATTTGTTTTGTTTGTTATTTCAGTAGGGTTGTACATTTCTTTAAATGCTAATACAATACAATTAAGCAAGCTCTTATTAGTGGATGCTGTCTGTGAAAACATTGGTGATCTTATTGCTTAAAAATCTTTGGAATATATTTTTCTAAGACACTTTGAGGACTATTAAGGTTATTAGAAATTTGTTGTTTGGGAGTTTGACAGAGCTATCAAGGAGACCTTTGATTTTTCTCCCATCAAGATGTCCTTTGTTGTCATGGTATTAAATTATTTGTAGAAAACAAACTTAATTGTGTCACAATAGCTGTGAACTCTCTCTGAAGACAGACTCTTCTAAATTCCAGAAGTTTCCATTACTTCAGATGATGCACTTAAAGTCTTTTGTGAAGCCTTAGGACTACATTCTTGTTGATGGTGTTTGTGTGAATACAGTACTACTATTCTTCTTGTTGTTGTTGCTAAAGTAATTCAACTGTATCCACAGTTTCAATTCAACTTACATGGTAAATTGTACAAAAGTATGATTTCTATCTGCTAACATGGCAATGATACTTTTAAATAGTTAAACCTGGAATTTCATGCTAAGAAAATGCACAATAATGGAGCCTAAATGTCTGTATTATCTAAACCCAGAAAGTGTTCAAATATTGGTTTCTTCCATTTCTTCTTTAGTTAAACTAGCTCAAATAAAGTCCCTAGGATTCAGACAGCAACAATAAAATATGAGAAAATGAATTGAGGGAATTGACAAATACAGAGAGTAATATTTTGCTAATTATTTTCATTAAATTGGCTAAGTCTCTCAGTAGAGAATTCTTCTTATTTAGCATCTTAAAGATGTAGCATCAAGTCTAGAAAAAAAAAAACCCTGTAAGAAGTTCATATAAATTCCTAATCACATACATAATTTTTATTTTTATCATGAGTAACATGCAAAATAAGAGAAAATATGCTTTAACATTTCTCTTACTTATTTTCTTTAATCATGAGATTCTACTTTAAAATAAGAATGAAAGTGGCTATACTTTTTTATACACACAATCTAAATTTTTTGGTTCACTGCGTGTGTCTTACCCACAAAGGAACAGAGCATGAAGCATTTTTAAATGTTTTTGGTTAAGCTTGTCAATTGTTGAAGAACCTGTGCTTTGGCACACTGGCATGGATATAGCTTAATTATAATTATATAGCTTATGATTCTAATTAGATAGCTTAATTAATTATAGTTTAATCAAAAACTCATCTCTTAGGAATGAGTGATGACTTATAACACAGGGATCTCATTGTGGCACAAGCATGTGGGAATATCATTCCCCTTCCCAGAACCAATTATATGTGGAGTTACTGGGGAAAAAACACCAACACTAAAATATTAGAGCCATTAGTAACATTCCAAAAGTAAGTTCACATCTGTTAGTTTTTTGTGTGTATATATTATAGTCCATTAAGTAATTTCTAAGCTAAATTAGTTTTAGTTGATGTGAGCATTTTACAACAGTCCATTTAAATTGCCACAGTGTTCCCCTCCCCAAATCTGATGCTAGGCTCTCCTTCCAGAAAAATAATATGTGGACTTCTGGAAGGTTCAACATGGGGAAAAGATGTGGGCTAATTGATGCTCAGACTTTCTCTCACTGTTGCATATTTGGACTTCAGCTTGTACTTTATTTGGGGATGGGGTTGAGAAAGGGTCTTATGCAGCCTAGGCTAGCCTAAAACTTGTGATGCAGCTAGTATCATCTTAGCTCCATCCCCCAAGCTCTGGGATTATATGTGTACAACACCATGCCCAGCAAGCTCAAACATTATCATTGTGTTTCTTCAAACTTTAGGGTGCTTCATAAAATTTCAAAATAAAGCATTGGGAATTGCCATCAAATAATTCTCTGGTTAGAGAAAGAACTAAAGTGGAAATTCCTCCTACCTTACTTTTTTAAATATACATATATATATATATTTATATATTTATATATAATTTAAACATGCAAAGAATGGTGTTGCTCTTAGTTCTGTTTGGTCGTGTGTGTTTGTGCAATTTCTTTTATCTTACCTCCAAACTCATTTGGCACCAAGTGACTACCCATTGCTCAATGAATAATGATTGAGTAGTTTAAAATTTTAAACCAAAATATTTACATAATGAAGAAAAGTAGTATATTTGTTCTCATTTCTTCCCAAGGTGTTCATAGGGAGAACTGTCTCCATAGATACTCTCTTTATATTAATATGCATTTAGGTTCTTTCAGTGTTGAGCATTTGCAGTAATGCTGTTATATATAATCATATATATACACAAACATTGTTGTAAGAGAGATTCCCTGTAAGGGAAATGCTAGATAGAAGGGGCATTTTATCCTCAATACTAGCAAATTGTGCTTCCTTAAGTTCAATTCAGCTTAGAGTGAACTCAGAGTTTTTGTTCTTCATCTGAGTTACCTTTTAGAAATCTGATTTATTTTTTGTCCTCTTCATATAAAGTATACATTTTAGTACTCCATTATTTAAAATACATTTGAATATTATTTAAGATGACTCACAGATATCTTAAAGTTCATTTTCAGATGTCAGGACTAAGAGATTCTGACAAGTACAGAAAAATCTATGTCCTGACTGAAAGCTCAGGAGGCACCTCTCAATAAAGGAAAGGAATGGTTCACAAGTTACATTTTGTTTGTTTGTTTCTCTGAGCATTACAGTTGCCTATGGTTGTTTCTGTAGGGTTGAGGCCTCATGACCTTTGGCTTGCCTATTGTTGTCCTTGTTCAGCTTATGTTTAGGCAGTCATGTTAGTGAAAGTTCATAGGCATAGCTTCTGAAATTCCTAGCAGACATATTCTCACAACAAACTCCTTGAACCTCTGGCCCTTACAGTCTTTCTGCTGCCTCTTCCACAATGTTCCCTGAGCCTTAGGTATAGGAGTTGTTCTGTGGATGTATTCATTGAGACTGGGCTCCACAACTCTGCATATTGATTGATTAGGGTTTTATGAAATAGTCTCTGTTGCAAAGAGAAGTTTCCTTTTTGTTAGGTGAGAGCTACACTTACCTGTGGATGTAAGGACAAAAATGGAGAGAGCAGTTCAGGATTGTGCTACTTTAGTGAGGTAGTATTTGTAGGTTCTCCTACAAGATCAGTGACTTCACTTCCCCAGGGGAGAGCACACCAGTTGGTTATCTAATGTCAAATGGTCAGATCTGAAAATACACATACAAGTAACATTATACAGATTGAGGTTATATTTAGAAATGTGTGTGTGTGTGTGTGTGTGTGTGTGTGTGTGTGTACACATAGATGCATGTGACAACAATTAATGAAAAAAAGAGGCCATGAGTTTGAAAGAGAGCAAGAAGGGGAGTATATGGGAGGGTTTGGAGGGAGACAAAGCAAAGGAGAAATTGTGTAACAATAATTATAATCTCAAAAAATTATTAAAAAAATTGTTGCCTTAGGGTAAGTTCTAAATAAAATCCTCACTTACAATTTTAACCTGCTCCCAATAGAAACTCAATGTCAGTGTTGATGATGAGAGCAAGAAAGTAGCAATCTCCAGTATCGATTGCATTTTGTCAGAGAAGCTTCATGTGCTTTTGTGAACCTGGGGAAAGTGCTTGTGTTAATCCTTGTGAAAATCTAAGATCTTCTCTGTGGGGACTAACAAAAAATTGAATTTTCCTTAAGAGTAGAAACCATGTCACCAGCACTTCTTGCTGCCCCCTCCTGTGATGCGCCTTGGAGGTTGTCTGTAACCTCCCACTTACTGAAATCTTCCAGTGTTCCAGGCAAATGGAATGTTCTCCACGGTGCTTTCACCAACATCCCCAGGCTCATTGTTGGGATTCCTCTTTTTCACATTCCTGCAGCACACACTTCAATTGATATGCACCTAATATTAATTCAGTCGTGTTCCCCAAGGAAACAGCCCCCTTATTTCATTCATATATTCCCTTCACAGAGAAGCACACCTAGCACTTTGCCTGAGGTAGATGTTTAATAAACACTTGGTGCATGACTGAATATATAAATAGACAGTCTTTAAAGGAGGCACAGAGCATCAATTAGAGTAGACAAGCCCAAGGAATGCTAAAAAAATGAAGTAGCGATGGGGTAAAGCCTAGGATGGTAGAGGAGTCTTTACTTACGCTGCATTATAGGCCAGTCCGTGTTTGCTTATGATGTGCATGTACAGGTAGGCTAAAAAGGTAATTTTCAACACAGGAGTGCAAGTCCCAATAAAACATTTTGAACAACTTTTATGTGGACCTGTCACATAATAGAGAGTATTATGTTGACCTATAATCTAATAAAATGATAACTACTTGGAGTGTTATAAAACACCAATTTTGCAAGTAAAATGAAGAGTACATATCTTAAAACACAATCTCAGGTACTAATGTTAATTTATGGTTTTATGGGATGGTCGTTTCCTTCCAAGTATTATTCCTTAGTGGCCTGATCATTACTCTAAAATGTGTAATGTGACATATTTTTTAATTATAGGAAGTGGAGAGAAAGTGGAGAGGAAAAACTGCTATTTTTTTTTATTCACAGGTATAACTCAAACATATGTGAGTGATAGGACATGATGCTTGTGAAAGACAACACTGAAGGTGAACTTTGAGCAAGGAGTCCTGATATCCAAATCCAAGTTAACCTCTAGGTTACCCAAGTTAGTCGAAGGGAAATTGACAAAAAAGAATGGAGAAGGAAAGAAAAATTCTTCCGTTTGTCAAAATGGCGTTACATATTCTCAGATGTCTTCTCCCATCCATCATCTATTGCAAATTACCTGAAATTACAACCCCTTATACTTCTCATGCAGATGAACATGCACACATACATACTCCCTAATTTACATATATGCATATGTTGTGGAATATTAGTTGAAGGTGTGTTACATTTGTTAATGCTGTGCAACATTTGTTTAATGATGCAACAATGTGTTGCATTCTTTTATGTTGCATTTGGTTTTTTTTGTTTTTTGTTTTTTTGTTTTTGGGGGGGGTTTATTGGGTTTTTTAATTTTTTTTATTTTTTTTCAAGACAGGGTTTCTCTGTGTAGCTTTGGCGCTTGTCCTGGAACTCACTCTGTAGACCAGGCTGGCCTGGAACTCACAGAGATCTGCCTGTCTCTGCCTCCCAAGTGCTGGAATTAAAGGCATGAGCATTTGTTTAACTCTGTGAAGCTGTGTTACTTTGCCTGTCTAAAATACCTGATTGGTCTAATAAAGAGCTGAATGTTCAATAGCTAAGCAGGAGCAAGGATAAGCGGGGCTGGCAGGCAGAGAGAATAAATAGGAGGAGAAATCTGGAGAGAAAAGATTGAGAAGTGAGCAAAAAGAAGGGGCCAGCCAAACAGCCATACACAGAATAAGAAGGAAAGAAATGATATACAGAAGTAGAAAAAGGTGAAAGCCCAGAGGCAAAGGGTAGACAGGATAATTTAAGTTCAAAAAAGCTGGCTAGACATAAGCCATGCTAAGGCCAAGCATTCATGAATAAGAAAGAATAAGCTTCTGTGTCTATTTATTTGGGAGCTGGATGATGGGCTCCCAAAAGAGAAAAGAGTTAAAAAACAACCAACTACATGTATGAGTGTAAAGAAAATCTTAAATTCTAATTTAATATGATAAGTTATCAGAGCAGATCTGAGATGATATCCAGTGACTGAATCATAAAATAATAGGGTTGGCCAACACTTTCAAAATATCTACGTCACAACATATCTATATTTTCTTATATTAAATAAAATATATACAATATGCATGGTTTATAATTTATTCATGGTATTGACCCATACTGACTGTGGTTTGTGAAGGGAAAAAATTAATCTTTGTCATTTCTATAAAGATTGGAAATCAAATTTTAGAGTCTATGCTCCACTGTCATGTAATAGTTTAATGTGTTTATTTATATTTACATATAATATGTTTATTTATATTTATTTAATACTTATTTATGTTTATTTATATCATTAATAGTTTAATATCTCTCCACATTAATTCAGTCATTATTTTGATTTATATTAAGATTCTATTTTACTTTTAAATTTCTCCATTGATAACCATAGTTTCATGGAATCTAAGAAGCCAATGGTTGCAGCTTAAACCAAGTTTCCAAGTTAATGGAGTCTGGGGTGATTTTGCATATGAAAGGACGTTTATCACTTGTGTAGGTTTTGAATTTTCATAGTGGGGGAATAGCTGTAGTATCAGATTTGCTCCAAACACCTCACAATATGCAGTCCAGTCCTCTTACAACAAAGGTAGATCTAACCTTAAATGTCAGGTGTAACCAACACTGCTGTAAACTGATATTAGAAAATATTTACACTTCATCTAGAGCTTCACACATCCTGTCATTAATAACAGGAGCATCACCACAGTTATATAGCAAAATCAATCAAGCACAAATGTAGTTTTCAATGACAGATATCTTTGTATCTAATTCCTCCCCCAGCAATTCATTTGTTCAAGTTAAGTGTGAAATTTCTGTGAAACTGGAATTTAGTTCTTACATCACAAACTCTAAACCCATTAAAATTCAGGTTAACCCTTTCGTGGCACCCAACAGAGCTGCAAAGCTCAGCGAGTGCTTTTAAGGATGATGATGCTATTAAAATATCAGAGCAATAAATAATAATTACACATGCAAAATTACAGCATGCAGAAGTGTACTGGATCTGATTCTCATCCTGTCCTCTATATTATTGTTTTTCTGCTTGGAATGTGGCAGTAGAGTCTGAGGTCCATCAGCAATATAAACAGAATCATTACTCTGACCTTTAGAACTCATTTATATAGAAAAATCATTTACCGTCAGTATGCTAAAAATCATTACATTCATAATTATTTCTGTTGGAGTCAAAAGTGTGCACCTAACTTATAATTCCGTATATCTCTTTTGATACCTGTTTTAAATTGTTTGCTGTAGAAATATACAATTATAATTATTATGCATTTTATGCTCAGTTTTTAAGATTCTATCTATCAGGATTACTTGGTCAAGAGATATTTTTATATCCTTTGTTTATCCCATTGTATTTTCTTTCTACTTCTATTTTTTTTTTTGGCTCATAGCACTTTATAAAAAGTACTTTAATTATACCCTGCTTCTCAGGCATGAAAAATTATGTTACTTTATGTCATATTTTTGCTAGCAATTATAATTCACCAAAGTATCTTGAATGTTCAGAGCACTTTTAATATAGACAGTTCTCACCCAGTTAAAATGCAGGTACAGACATGATGTGGGCTTAATATAAAAGCACATATTTGGATAGGGAGGTGACTCCATTGGTTAAGTGCTTACCTTGCAAGCGTGAGCTTCTGTGTTAAGAAGAACCTAGGTAGGATGGTTCATATGAGCACTTGTAATCTGTAATATCAGCACCAGGCAGGTTGAGCTTCCTGGCCAACCCAACTACTTGTTGAGTTCCAGTCTACTGAGAGTTCATCTCATTAAAAAATGCATGGCACCTGAAGAGAGACACTTGAGGTTGTCCTCTACTCTTCACATAAACATACCCATTCCTACACATGTGCAATTGCATGCACAAATACATATACACAGACACACATGAATAACCATGCACATGCACAAGCATATTGTGCACAGCCACAGTCTACTGCTTTAGATTGCGTTTCCAGCCTCTTGGTGGAGTATGTGACAGTCGTTATTTTCCATAGTTCCCAATAATCTGTAGACCACAAAACTCAATAATTTAGTCAATAGCTGTTACAGGAAGAAAACTGTAGGAGAATTCTGGTAAGTTGAACTCAATTTTCAGATTTGGTAGTTTAAAGATAAAAGGCTTTTTTCTTCTAAGTGAAAACAGAATCGCTCAAGATGGCAGGTACCTCAGTTATTGCTGTCCCCTCCTCTCAAAGATTAAGACATCTCTAGGAGTTAGGACACTATTTCATCACCAAATCACAATGGTCTTTGCAGTTACTGTATCTCTAGCAGGATAGACATGTTAGCTCTTCCACAGATGCAAGCCTTTCATCTTTCTCTCAGATGAACCTGGGGGGTCATAGGCACTTAACAGATGCAAGCTGATGACTATGCCCAACTCAAAATTTGATTCTAAAGGAAGCTCTGTGGCTCCCTGTGCCATCCAAAGTACTTATACTCTGAATCTGGGGAACAAGGTTCCTGTCTGTGACTGTTCCTTTCTCTGCTGTCCTTATTCTTGGCATGGGTCTTATATCTTTTGTCTGTTCTCTCATGAGAATCCTGTCCTGGCTAATTTCAATTTGGCAGTGTCACTGTAAGATGCAATCCATGAATTTTCAAAACAAAGCAACACTTGGGCTTGTGGTCATTCGAGATGAAAGGGGACATTTTCTGGTATCATTTGTAAATCACAGAGCAGAAATAGTTCTTAATCTCACTGGAGAGGGAAGAGAGGCTTAAGCTTTTTCATTCCTAAAGTTCTATGCATGAACTACCATGAAAAGTGTTTGCTGTTAGGTTCTTTTCTCCTCATACAGGTAAATGACATAGGGGGACAAAGTCCATGTTCTCAACACATGCATGTTATAATGAAAATGATGGAGCAAGAAAAATATCTCAAAGCTCCACGTTCATAAGTTCTTTCTGATTTTCAAAGCTATTAATCTGATAAGCAAAATCGAAAGGATGCCACCACATTCAAATGAGAAATAATTTTACTAAAGTCCTTTAAGTGTCAGGCATTGATATTAGATACAAAGTTTAAAACTGCTTGTTTCTTTCTCTGCCATACTTGTGCTCTGATCATGCTAATAATACAAGATATACTTCAGATTCATGCAATCTTAAATCCTGTCATGAAACCTGGCATATGTAGAGCACATATTAATATTCTATAAGGGTAGAAGAGAAAAATAGTCTCTGAAAATAGCAATGATCAACATTTTGGTAAAGGCCTTTACTTACTTCCCTTTACCTTGTGAAAGATTCGCCTCATTGGAATCTGATCTCTGCAAACGGTTTGTGTTGCCTGGTCCACCTTGGAATCAGTGTCAGTTGTGAAAGGAAGGTGTTTTTATAACAACAGGCGCCATTTGAAGGGTACACCTGGACATAGATGAAGGTGAAATGACAATTCACCATCGTATTCAAGGGCCTCACTATAGAACAATGAAAAAAGCAAAAAGGTGAAGTCATAGGCTTCCTGTGGCTTGGTTGACCTGCACCTATGCCTGTCCACAACTTAAAATACATGATGAAAATTTCAAATTCAGGAGCCTGGTACAGAAAACCAGAGTGGCATCATGAATTAGAACAGTTCACTCAATGTTAGTGTGCATATTTGGGATCACATATCTAAAACTCCAGAATTAGAGCTGGTGTGCTCACTTGTAGAATACTTGCCTAGCTGTCCAAGGCCCTGGGTTTAATCCTTAGCACTGCAAAAATGCATGAAATAAATCTAAAACCTAAAACATCATTTCTTCTTTTGTAATCCTCTGATTTATATGGCTTAATATCAAAGGGAGTAATAACTTCAGCATGAGGGACAAAAAACAATGAGAAAGTTTTAAGGTTATTTTAACAGATACTGAGTACATAATGAACAATTTTATGTATGCCTTCATTATCAAATTCCAAATGAAAATACACTCTCACTGTTTCTGTTTAGTATCCTGTATCTTTGTGGTGGGGGCAGGGAGGGGATACAGTTTGAGACAGATTTTTTTCTGTGTAATAGCCCTAGCTGTCCTGGAACTTGCTTTGCAGACCAGGCTGGCCTTGAACTCATAGAGATCTGCCTGCCTCTGCTTCCAGAGTGCTAGGATTAAAGGTGTGTACCACCATGCCCAGCTAGTATCCTGTATATTAACAGTGGTAAAAATGTTAAAATAGTTTGTGCTACATATTTGCCCCTTAGAGTCTTATTCACAGAGACACATATAAAGAGGAAGTAGCCTCCTTAACCAATTGTGTTTTAGAATAGGAATTTTGTCACCTTTCTTTCTTACTATAATGATTGATTTTTATCCCTTTGTAAAGCTTTTATGGGTACTATGCAATTAATGGTTAACAGTGAAGGTGGCATCCACCAGTGCTGCTGTTGAGAAAGTCCCAAGATGGTTTTATTTATGGTCTGCAGCTTGCATTAGCTTTACCCTTTAGCACCACCTGCTGGACGAAATAACATCTGCTTATGTGTTTCCACTACAGATGAAATTAGCCCCTTCATGCTCTATACCTACCTGCGACTTACCTTGTGGGCACTCACCCATACACTTTCTCAACTTTAAACAACCTTGTAAGCATCATAAGTCAAAGTATCTGAAGTGTTTCATTGATACTGTTGCCAATCAACATATCAAAATGATTTTTCTTTATAATTAGTACATTCGAGTTTTACATATTTAAAGAGTAGGATGTGATGTGTCAACATATGTACATAATACGTTCTGATGGAATCAGAGTAATGGGCATTTCCATTGTTTTCATAACTCTTTCATGCTTGCAAGCTCCTCTCATCCACTTCCTCATAAAACATATGGCAGGATATTGTGAACTCCATCACCCTGTTGTGCTTTTCAGCACTGGAAATTATCCCTCTTATCTGTTTTTTGATATTATCCCTCAACTCCTCATTCGTCCTCTTAACCTTTCTAGGCTACCGTAATTACTATTATATTTTCACATTGACCTTTTGTGGGAAGAGCATATGATGTTTGTCTTTCTATGTCTGTAAAGCCTTAAGGTTTTTTATCAAAACACCTGACTATGAGCAGATATGAAAAGTATTTTAAATTCTTAATCAAAATTATTCTTTTCATGTTTTAATTATTTATTACATTTCTCAATAAAGCATGAATTGATCTGTTCCTTTTTTCTGTATCAGATTAACAAACACCAGTTTAAATTAAATTGACTCTCAAATATAGCTAACCACTTTGTGACTAATTTTTTGTGAGGGGTTTTTATTCTATAAGTTTACCATGGTAATATTTTAAGAAAAAATAAAATTTAGTTTCATTTATGCTGATAAAATCAGCTGTTTGAATACTGACTTTTCTCCCATCAAAATAAAGTTGAAGTTTGCTCTTGCTTGGACTATTTTTCAATTCTTGTTACTTAATTTTAATTTTCTAATAGGTAAATTTGATAATAGTTCAATGAAAATTATCTCAAGCTATTTTGAGAATTTTGAGCATATTTTTGGTGTAGCCTCATGTTTCTGTGGAATATATTCCTAGTAAATACAGTGCAGAACATAATTGGCTTATAACTTCTCCCATGTGTCTCTGCTATAGCTTCAGGACAACACTCAAAATCTCTTTTCCCTTTTGCCCAAAGGCCTCGGATGGTACACTGTCAACTCAGCTTATGGAGATACCATTGTCATGCCTTGCCGACTCGATGTACCTCAGAAGCTCATGTTTGGCAAATGGAAATATGTAAGTGTGAGCCTCCTGGGGCTTGGAGAACTGCCTCTGGTTTTTAGAATATAATTCTCTCTCCTTTTTTGAGAATATATGAGTATGTAAATACTGACATAATGCTAATACTCATCTGTTCACACCTATATAGAAAAAATTAATGTATTGAATATGTCAAAATATCCATGTTTATATAACTAATGCTATTTTTAAATATACCCAATAACTCAAAATTTGTACATCATCTTTGTCTGAAAATTCCATACTTAGGTGTTAGAGGCAGAGGGAAAGGCAGAGTTATGGAGTACAGTTTTGTAGAGGAGAGCATTCTCTCTTCACTAGCTTCTGTGTAATGCAGCCACTGCAATACACAGAGAACTCAGATTTCCATGGGGGACTGGCAATCAGCTTTGTTTCTGTTGCTGAATCTTCTAAGTGTGTGTTGATATTACAGATAGCTTGTGCATTTAACATTGTTGATTTCTTTCATTACTCACACTTAACTCCATCACATTTTGTCAGGTATAACTGTACAGATGGGTCTAGAAATGGAGAACAGAGATCCTGGTAGTGGGTGTGGTAGTCCAGTTGACTTTAACAGATTAATGCCTCAGTTGAACACAGATCAATGAAAGATGTCTTTGTGGTACAATTTCCCCACACTGGGCCACAAGAGACTTACAGCAGTGAACAAGCTTCAAGTAAATAGACATTTCCTGGACACAATAACATGTTTCCCTAGTCCCTGAATATTTGCAGACATTTGCATAGGGGAACATTGTTGGTTACCAGATGATTTATTAACTGTTTGCTTATTGCAGCATTTCTCAGAACAATAGGTATGTTAAAATACACTATGAACAGTATAAGACCTTGGTTGGATTAATTTGTTAGATTTATTTGACCACCAACATTTTTACCTAAAATATCTCCATAAAAAATATGTTATACTAAATGCATTCTGTCAACAGTGCTTAAGCTTGCACCCCAGGGGAGAACTGACATGGCAATGTGAGCTCTGAAATCCAACCAACAGGGTCTGGAGTCTTCCATGAATAGGTAAATTAGGCATATTTTCTTACGATGAAAATGAGCTATCTTCCTCACAATGTTGTTGTGAGAGCTAAGCAATTAACTCATAAGAAATACTTACTAGTACTTGGTAGGCAGCAAATAGCTTTAAGTCAGCTGTTACAGTTCTAGGGTTCAACACCTCAGCCACACTATGCATGTGTGAATGTCATTAAAAAAAGAAAAGGAGGTGACATAGCATCTGGGTCTCTGTGCTCATTATCGGGTCAATCCAGGTAATTCTGAACTCCACCTATTTCTGTATAAAAGTGGAGGAGTTATGATCAGGAAAGAGTCTATTCAAATTCCTCAGTTTCCAAGTCTCAGAGTCTACTGTGTATAACGTACCCTCTGAACCAAATTTACTATCAAAATAAATGGAATCAACTGAGAGACATATAAACATGAGTAATAATAGTACATGCTAAGGATAAGTAGGGACTAGATTCCATACAAACTGAATTGACACAATAGTATAGACCAGTGTTCTTGGCACCATTTCCCATGCTGGATTATAGATTATTTTGATCATGTTTTCATATGAAAGCCTTTCATAGTAAGTTTTAAGCCTCAGATGAAAATCTCTGGGTTTCAGTGGTTAATCTAGTTCTCATTTAGTGAAAAGGATGGTTTGCCGAGCTGAATATTGCTCCTTCATGAAAACTGAGTGCACGGTGTAAAGGACTACCACATCAATGCTAACTGGCAAATATGAACATTTAAAGTGTGGGGATTAAAGCAATGCATGTTTCAAATATAGCTGTTTGATACTGCTAAGGCCGTATATCAAGCTCAACTGTATGACCACTCTGGTGATTTTTTTTCTGAAGATTAGTTTTTGTATTTTTGTTTGTCTGTATCTGCCTTTTAGATGTATATTAAACAAGACTACACCATGTCCCTTCAAAACAGTCACGGATGTCCCACAAGTGTGAGATGAGCTCCAACTCTGAGAGCTTTGTCCTTTCATTTTCACTCATCTCTATGAACCTATGAGTGAACCAACCGCTTCACTTCACGTGAAGTGTGATTTTTCTTTCTGTAAGCGAAGAATTATGTGATGCTGATACCTAAAAACCACTGCTCTTCAACAGCAACACCAACAAAAGTCCATATAGAATAATATGACAAAAGATATCATACTACTCTGAAACATGAATTATGTTTGCTTTCAACCTGGATTGTTACTTTAATTTTTAGGAAAAGCCCGATGGGTCCCCAGTATTTATTGCATTCAGATCCTCTACAAAGAAAAGTGTGCAGTATGATGATGTACCAGAATACAAGGACAGATTGAGCCTCTCAGAAAACTACACTTTGTCTATCAACAATGCAAAAATCAGTGATGAAAAGAGATTTGTGTGCATGCTGGTGACCGAGGACAACGTGTTTGAGGCACCTACACTAGTCAAGGTGTTCAGTAAGTAGACTGCAATAGAGCTGCTAAGCGCGGTTGATGGCTGGTATGAGAAGGTGTTCTTCAGGTAGAAGCTTAAGTTCTCTGCAATGCCTCTCCACAGGAAATTATGTGTAAGGGAGTTTCTAGAGCTCTTTATTGTATTTATGCATGCTGGTACCAAGAAAGATAAGTCTGGCATTCAAGTAGGAGATGCACAGTGAGGAGTTAGAACAATGACTTTAGAACAGTAACTTTCCTTGGGATGTGGAATGCTACTGGTGATAACTGACTAATGACCTCTAACTTCCAATGATTTGTTCAAAGAAAAAAATTATAATGTTTATATGGGTATAGGATACATATATAATCATGTGTATCATATAAATGTATCCATATAAAATTGTCATTTTAATATATAAAAAAACAATAAAATATAAATTTAAGGTATTTTATGATCTAGAGACCTAAGAATTCAACTTGTGCATATACATATGTGTGACATGTTTATGAGTGTGTATGTATGCATATGTATGTACTTTCTGACCTTCAATGCTTATGGATTCAGTTTTTAACATGTTCACATGGTTCAGAAAAATTTCCCTAAAATAATGAAGCTAAGCACACTGAGAATGCTCATGGGATTACAAAGGTATTACACCAAAAATAT
>LZPO01009553.1:0-14086 GCA_001675575.1 Neotoma lepida
CTGACCCTGACCCTAAAGTCTTTGCTTTATATACTGTGATTTCCTTGAAGCCTTGATTATATCTTTCCTACATTTACCCTCCTTTTTGTAGACTGGACAATTTTTCAAATTAATTGAGTAGGGTCCTCAAGAACCAATCAAGTGTTCAATGGCCTTAGTCCCCAGGGACCCCACTGACCTTGTAGGGAAAGAGGAGCAATATTTCTTTTATTCCCTGTAGCCACATTAGAATACCCTCCAAGAATGATTTGAAACACCCAGAAGATCAGTTTTATACCAGTTTGGTACTTTTAACTACTGTATACTATTTCAGTGGCCAAACATAACTCTATAAACTTTTGTTTGACATACATTTTTAGGCAGTCCTTGAAATAGTTGATAGCTGACCTTTCCAACTTTTATACAATATATGATCTCTAAATCTCATCCTTTATGTATCTTAAAAAAACTCTTTCAGACCTTCATAATTTGCAAAAGCTTTCCAGTCTTCTTTATTCTTAAGCCATCCAGTATTATCATCTTCATATATCTAAGTCCTTCTTTACTAAGGCCATTTCCATGTTTACGTTCTTCTGCCTTGTTCTTTTATGTACTGGCTCCTTTTTCTAATTCCATGAGACTTAGGAAAATTACCAAACATATTTATGATCTGTTGTGAGAATTTTCTCCCTGGTGGAGGTGGATAAAGCAATATCAATCCCATAAGTCCCAATAACAACGTAAATACAATTTTACCAAAGTCCACCCTGGGGAACCAATGAGTTTATTTAGCTTACTTACTGAACATAGTTGAGGAGATACTTACAGAAGTTTGGATAGTGTGGTGGTTTGACTAAAACTGACCCCCATAGTCCTATAGGAAATGCTAGTCCTCTAGGATTACATTTCATTTCTCAGTGTACAGAGGAAGTAAGCCTTATAACACTTAATGAAAATTCCCATTTATAAGATGATTTTTTCATAGGTGCAAATGCAGAATCCACCTCCTCCCAAGTCTTTCCCAGGCTCCGTACTCTAGCTCCTCCCCCAAGGTCACATGTCATTAGGGCTGACTTACATACAGTTGGCTGGGAAAGAGGCTGTATACTCAGAAGGAGGGGATACCTCCTTTTATGATGGAATATCAGCAGTCAGCAAACCTGGTGGTGGCCATCCTTTGTAAGCAGGTACAGCTGATCATATGAAGCTGAAAATTGTTTGTCTTAAGATAATGCTGAGCAACAATTAAATAAAAGAAAATTGAATAGAAACTGTGTATAAGATAATGTAATAAATTATTTCCTAGATACAATCTGTTAAACTAAACCTTAGAGGAAACACAAGGCAGTCTTCATATAATACTTTGCATTACTACTATAACCATGCTTTTGGGTTTTAATGAGTGTATGCAGGTAATACAAAGAAACAACAAATACATAACATCATGGAATTGGTGTTTGCAGCATCCAGTACAACACAACTAAGAAATCCCTCTTTAAGCTATGATGCCCCAGCTTACTATAGAGAGATATTTACACAGAGGGTTCTCTTTATCCTCTCCATGGATGAGCATCCCATTACCTGTTTTTACTACAGACATGTGAACAATAATATACATAAAACAGCCCTGGTTAACATACTACTTATCTTTGGGGTATTTTATAGTCAGCCCTTCTTTAGCTACATTCTACTTTTTGTGACTTCGTATCTCCTAAGCATTGATAAATCCTTTATATCACAGATTCTACTCTTCTACATTACAGCTTAGTAGTGCAGTGCTACCCAGTACATGAGATGCCATTTATAACCTCCACAAATTAATTCCAAATGGATCTTACATGTAAATGTCAAATGTAAAGTGCAGAATTTCTAGAAGATACTTAAAACTAGGACTCTNTGAGTTTGGCAACCTGCATAGGCCTTGGGAGATTTCTCTAAGGCCCTGATGTATTGAAAAAGAAACAGAGCTCCTTCTCTAAAACTAGGAATTGCTTGGGAGAGCTGGTAATGGTCTCGGGCCACAGCCTTTGGGAAGGATTTGCTTCAGATTACGAGAACCCCAACACTTTCCACACAAGGGGCTGTGGTTATCAGGACTCTGTTTATAATGTTCTTGAGTTAACCTGTGTTCCCTTTGTGTAACATTGTCTGATTAGTCTCCTTCTGAATTTGTATACTTCCTTTTAAAACTGAACCTATTGATTTATATTAACAAGAGACTTGCTGTTGGGGTGATGGGGCTCTGTGCCTCCAGTTCCTTCCCTGGCTTAAGAGGCAGTAATGGTGGCGGCAGCCCAGTATGGCTCTCATGGAGAATCCCCTGGCCAGCAAGGTGCTGCTGGATAACACAGTGCCACTGACAGAAGCTGTCAAGTAGAGCCAGAATTTGCAGTCACACACATCAGGATACAAAGAGTAATTTTCACAGAAAACAGCTGGAAAATTGTTAGAAGATACAGTGACTTCTATTTACTTAACAGCTTGCAGATTGCAAGCCTGAGTCTGCCTCTTCTTCCTAAGAAAACTGATTNGAAACACGGTCCATGAATTTTAGCTGAGAGACAGAGAGGCCTGCAGAACTACCTTAATGTTACCATGGCAAATCTTGTCTTGTCCTATTGTGAGCTCCTTAAGAAGTTCCTAAACCTGAACAACTATTCTGCAAACTACACCGAGATTGCCTTACAACAGGTTTCCATGTTCTTCTGATCAGAACCAAAATGGGAGGTGGTAGAACTACTGAAAGACATAGGTTGGAGAAAAAGGAAGAAATATTTCTTGATGAAAATTAAAAACCAACCAAAGGAATGACTGGTGTTGAGCTGGGCTGATTTTGGCCCAGACAAGTACTTGTCAGATAAAGATTTTCAATGTGTAATCAAACTTCTGCCTTCCTGTATGTACCCTTACATATATCAGGTTACCTTTGCCATGACTAATGAATCCTCAGCATTGCTGATTAGAACCTTTATTGAAAAAGGAATATTGAAGGATCTGATCTACAAGGCAAAACCAGAGGACCTCTTCCTAAAGCAGTACTGCAACCCTAAGAAAATCTAGGGCCTTGAACTCCAGCAAATAAAAACCTATGGATGGCATATATTAGAGACATTGGAAAGTGTGGATGTCCGCTGTTTTGGCCACTTACTGTAATGAAATGATTTATGGATGACCTCCAGACTCTGCGCCTGTGAACTCCTTTCCTCCTGCACCATCCATGGCTGTGGTGGCTGTGTTGGAGTCTATACTGTCTTGTGAAGCATGTAAAAATGTTTCCCAGCTCTTACAGATGCCATTATTCAGTGACATTTTACTAACAACTTATGAAAAGCCACAATTTAAGATTCCCACAAAATTAAAAGAGGCGTTGAGAATTGCCAAAAAATTTGTAGAAAAGAGACTCATTGAAGAACAGAAGCAGATTCATTAACATCGAAGATTAATGAGAGCTCAGTCACACCACATTCCTGAGGAAGAAAGGAAAAGGAGAAAGATCCTAGCTTGAAAGAAATCAAAATGATCTGCTGTTGAAATCAGTGAAGAACAGCCAGTGAAGCATAACTCCAATAACTCAGGATCTGGGGCCAGCTCACCTCTCACATCCCGATCATCTCCAACTCCACCCTCCACAGCAGGGCTGTCTTCTGCACTACCTCCACCTCCTCCACTACCTCCTCCTCCACCAGCAGGTCACTCAACAACCTCAGGCACCGAGATGCTGTGGAGGGGCCCCAAAACAGCTTGACCACACAGCTGCCATGACAGGCTTAGGGGCCTAGATACAGCTTCTGTGGCAGACAACACCCAGATCCCAGAAAAGCCATAAGCTCTGACACCACCCAGGGATCCACCCAGGGAAAGGGAAGTACCTGACACCCCAAACATTCCAACCATTAGATAAGGTGGCCAGATGTCCTTGAGTCTAGCACACACCTAGTTCCCCTTCTTACCAAGAAACCCCTAGACAATTGTCAGCCAGTTAGGGTCCTGAACTCTGGAAATCCCCTCACCCCAACCTCTGCTATGATTAAAAACCCCACCCCACTCGGGGCTCTCTGTTCTCTCTGCTGCGTGGTACAGACAGACCAAGCCCTGGAGCTTGAAAATAAAGGCTCTTTGTTTTTACATGTGGGATTTGATCTCCATGGTGGTCTTTTGGGGGTCCCTGCGATCTGGGCATAACAATGCCTGTCCCACTCCTGCCCAAGGCNGTGAANGGTGTGAACCNTGAGGCCTTGCTCAACTCCATCCACAATTTCCAAAGGGAGCTTTGAGGAAAGCCAAAACCTGTGATCACAGTCCTCCTAAGATTGGCTGATGTTTCCGGTTTACACTGAGAGGGCAAGCTCTTCTTCTGTCCCATTCCCACCCAACTTCCTCTTCCTGGGTGAGACCTTGCAGAGCCAACATACTCTAGTAAGAGTCTTTTCAAGAGGGAAACTCTCTCCAAGTAGAATAGAGTGGGGTCATCATTGCTGCCTTAACATTTTGCTCCTTTGTGACTAATGAGCTTCCTTTAGGGGCAGCAGCATATGGGAATCATTATTTTCACCAGCTAAAGGAAAATGACAAAAAAGCAGAAGCAATGACAATATTCTGTCACAGCACTGACTGGCCTGTTACTATCCCTCCTACTCTATCAGAAGTGTTCTCATAGCTCATTCCTCTGAAGCATTTCCTGGTTATTTCTTAGGTAGTTCATCTCAGATGCTAACACTGTAACCAAGGCAGTTACACTGCTGAGGCAGAGAAGCAAGAGTTCTCTTCATTCTCCCTTTCACAGGACAGGGGGGAATTCCTCACTCTCAAGTTCAATAGAAATCTCACTGTGGCTGACAGTAGCCACTCTTGATTTATAGTTCTTTCCAGTTAGAATGTACCAAAACAGACAGAAAAACATTAACCACAGAAAAAGCTCTTGCCAGTTAAAGGATTGTCTTAGTTCTCAGCATTTAAGTCCAGGTTGGGGTAGAGGGAGAGTAAGCATTACAAGTGAATCTGGCATCTATGGCAATCACTTGTGATTTATCCAACTTCAGCATCTTTTTTGATATTACTCGGTTATTAGAAATCTTTCATTCTGTGATTTGCTTAAACCTTTAAATAAATTGCACTTTAAAAGATTATTGTGGGGTGGCTACCCACCAACCCCACAGTTCCCCAGAGTTTTCTTGGGTGAGAGTAGCAGGAAATATTAGATAGAAGGATTTTAGATTGTGGAGAAAAGATAGAAATATAGGATAGCCTTGAGAGGGCCCGGAACCTAGTTCACCTGCCCTGACTGTCTCTGACCCAGAGTATTTATAGAAAAGCCAAGGGGTGGAGCAAAAGACCTTCCCCCAGCACAGCCAAGTGCAGACCATCTCAGACACCTGCAC
The DNA here is from genome assembly GCA_001675575.1 of Neotoma lepida. Taxonomy (NCBI): domain Eukaryota; kingdom Metazoa; phylum Chordata; class Mammalia; order Rodentia; family Cricetidae; genus Neotoma; species Neotoma lepida. The sequence continues at coordinate 5,358 of LZPO01009553.1, forward strand.
TCAGGCCATGGTCCAATCATCCTCTCTATGCAGACCTGCTGGGTAAAGCTACAGGAACCTGAAAATGGGCTCCCACAGATTATAAAAAAATCCATTTTAAAATTCAAATACACACATCAGTATTAGTTACTATGCAGAAAGAATGTCATTGTGTATAGTTTCATGTAATCTGTGATACATACTCAGCTGAATTTTTTATTAAAATAAATCATGTCAAGAAAACAAAGCAAAGCAAAGCAAAACAAAACAAAAAAAGAGACTTGATGTTGAATTTGGTACAAATCTCCAGGCAATCTGGGATATGTCTGTCCTTAGATTGGAAGTGAGTGCTTGGAACCGGTGTGCTACGTCCCTTCATCTCACCGGGTCCTGTTACTCAGGCCTCACTAGCCAATCATAGCCTCCAGCTGACCTGCCCGTCAGATGGGCGGGTTCATCTGGGAGGCAAGCTTCTCGCTCAACTCCTTTGCTGAGGAAGTCGGAAGTTGTCCCACGTACACCTTGGGCTCGGTTGTGGAGAGAGCGTGGGTCAGCTGAGCAGCTGCACCATGGTGAGCAAGGGGTNGCTTTCCATAGATGGGGAGGAGCAATGTGCCATGGTGAGTTAGGGGCCNCAATCATCATGCGGGGGAAAAGTGGTCAGCCAGGGTGAGCTAGGGGCTACTGTCCCCAGATTAGGTTGAGCAGCCCTCTGAGACTCGGGAGCCGGTGCGGTGGGTCCTCCCCGGCAGGGTGGGAGCAAGTGGCCAGACACAGAATTCATCATGTTCCTGCCTCATCCTGGGTGGTCCTTGCGATTCCCTGGGCCAGTGCAGCAGCCTCTCATAACTTCACTCCCCGGCTGCATCTCCTAGAGCATTGGGAGCGGAACTGTGGTTAGAAATATCCTTGTTGTTGACATCACTGTGAAATACTGGTGCCTGTAGTGCTTATATTTGTTAGCATTGTTGTGCCTGTGTCTCGAGAACCCCAAATAAGACCACCACAGAGCCAATATCTGATGCAAGTACAAAGGGGTTTATTAATAAGCAAGCTCGGGTTTGGTCCGGGTCCCACACACTGGCTAAGCAGGTGAAGGAGGACGGCCCTGAGTCTTCAGAGTGAAAGGTTTTCAAGGGGAAAAAACCTGCAAACCGTTGGTGTGTGCGTGTGTGTGTGTGTGTGTGTGGGGGGGGTTGTACTTCAGTCAACAAGCCTTTTGCATTTCAGGGTTATACTTCAGTTAACAAGAACAGTTAGCCAAGAGCAGAACTATAGAAGGCAAAATACATTTGGAGACTCTCCCAGAACTATTGGAGACTCTCCCAGAACTATAGACTTTGATGGATTAAGCCTTTGTTTTAGTTTCAAGGCTATTTCTTGGCCAGCAGCCTACCCACCCTGGAGGGGTCGCCTTGACCATGGTCCCAGTTGGTTACTAATGTCTCTGAGATTTGGTTCAGTTTTTACCTTAAGATGGAGTTTGTCTAGCTCTCTCAGAATCTGAGAGAAGTCCCCCCAAGAAGACCAACAGTCATGTATGCAACCAGCAAGAGTGTTTATTAAAAACCTCCATCATTTTGGGATGGCAAATAGCAACCCCCAGAGAGGGTTGCAAGTTCCTTTTAAGTGGAGTTAGGGGAATTCCAGGAAGGAGGGATTAGTCTGGAGCTGAATGGTGGAGGAAAGATTAGTCTGGGGGTTGGTTGATAGCAGGCTCCAGTGGTTAGGGATGTTCTAACAGCAGTGTAGGGAAAGCTATCTTTAGCTAACAGAAGGCTAGGGGGTGCCTGCTGAGCCATCAAAGGGGCTTTGGGGTGTCTGCTGAGCTAGCAGAAGGCTGTGAGGCACCTGCTGATTGGTTGCCCCTAAGTTGTGGTTTTTCTGAGAACTGCTTGCTCAGCTCCAGCCCTTTTCATTAAACNGAAACTAAGGCCTGGTCTCCATCAGGGCTACTAGAAGAGCCTGTCATAGCTCTGTTCTGCTGACACCTCCTTCACCCCCGCACCCCCACCGCCCTCTCAATATTGTCACATGTGGAGAGACATCATCAGATTTGCCAAACTCAGAGAGCCCTGGTCTTCCTACTAATTTCCAGAAGTTAAAAGTTAACATTTAACATTTAGGTCTGGAGTTTATTTTGTGGAGCTTGTAAATGGTATCCCTTTGTAGAGTAGTGTTCCACTGCTAAACTGTGATTTAGAAGAGTAGAATTGATGATAATAGAATTGATGGTATAAGGATTTACCAATTCTTAGAAGACATTATGTCACATAGAGTAGAAAGTATGTAAGGGAGGGCTGCATCCCAAATATCCCCAAAATAAGTAGTATGCTACCCATGCCTGTTAGAAATTNGTATAAGATGTAAATCAGCCCTTAAGCTACATTCACATAACAAATGAGACAACTCTGATTTACAACCAGCCAAGAGGCCCACCTCCCCATCAAAGGCCTCTAACATGCTGCTCAAGGGGCCATTACAGGATCATAGCCAACATTAAGTCCTGGTGTGCCATGAAAGGTATATTAATTCTAGAACAGCTGTATCTCAAGCCTTTTTGAAAACCAGTTTTGAGTTAAGGTCTTCTATATTGATTGAGGTGGACTTGAACCCTGTCTGTAGCCTCACAGAGCATTGCCTTTGGTATCCTCCTGACTAACTACCCAAAATTTTTGGATTATAGGTCTGTAGTACCACAGATTTCTAAAATTACCAGTTTGAGTCACACAGTGGGCTGTCCATTGCAGTAACAGGAGAAGGATTTGTATGTGGAGCATGACTTCTCCATTCAGACCAGAAGAGAAAGAACAGTGTAATGTGTACAATGCAGAGGGAAACAGACTAGACAATAGCTAGATCACAGACTGAAGTTTAAGGTAGTGAGCTTCAGGGGTCTCCATCACAAAGAAGGACCTGATGGGACAGTGTGAGTGATTTTCTGTGTAATTTCCCAGCATGTATGTATTAATTCCTTCCATGTGAATGAAGACAGACAGAATTGGTGAGTGTAAAATTTAGGAAGGATAGTTTGAACTACTAAGTATTCAGTTTCTAATTAGTGAACTCTCCTATGCAGATATGTTCAATCCTGGTTGACACAGTTAAGTCAGCTCAGAGGTTTGAGACACAGGCCATTGTCTGTAATTCNATGTGTCAGCTTAGAGCACTCAGTGGCTAACATTTTGCATGAGACAATGTTATATAGTCTCTTATTAATGGCATTCTCCCTACCAGGGAAGTGTTTACTCTGTTTAAAAGTCAGTATAGCTAAGTGTTTTTCCAATTATTTTTATCATTTTAAAAAGTCAATTATTGGTACCACTTTTTAAATTTCATTTTCTTTATGAAATACATTACTGCTCTAATCTCTATTTGTTTCTATTTTCCAATGTTTCTTGGTTTAAGAATTTCATTCCATTTTTTTTCTTATGTGCTCTTTATTTATTGGTTTGTTTATTTATGTCAGTTTAGAGCAGTGGTTCTCAACCTGGGGTGTCATGGCTCCCTTTGAGGGATCAAATGACCCTATCACAGGACTGGCCTAAGACCATTGGAAAACACAGATATTTATATTACAATTCATAACAGCAAAATTATAGTTATGAAGTAGCAGTGAAAATAACTTTATATTTGGGGGGGTCACTGTTGTGCCCAGGTTAAGACCCTCAAAGAGACCACCAGAGACTCGAGAAATCCAGAATGTAAAAGCAAGGTTTATTGAAGGCCCACAGTACAAGCCAACAGGGAACTCTCGTCCGCAGCACCTGATGCAGCGAGGCGGGGAGAAGAGTTGGTCTTTCTTTTTGAGCTTAGCTGTATAAAGGCAAAAACCACAAAATTTCTTAGAGAGGAGGGGGTCAGTACAGGTTCAATTTTGACTAGCTTATCTTTGCTTACTCTTAGGAATTTCTACAGTTCCTGAGTTATCTCATCCTTCAGCTTGACCTGTTGTTTGTCACAAGACCTTTTTTATAGGCTATCTCTAGCGTTGGGACATTCTGTGGTTAATCACTTGCTTCTAGATGGCCCTCCAGACATCCTGACTTTGTACTGTTTCAATTCCTGGAGTCTCTGTCAGCATTTCTGGAAATTTGAAACTTAAAACTCAGGCCTATTCTTTTTTTAGTTCAAGCAGAGGCTGTTAGTTTGGTCTTATTTTTGAGTGTGGGTCCTTCATTCTCCCCTTCTTTTGGTCTAGTGGGGCTCANTCATGGGCCCCTAGTAGGTATCCATGACATAAGAGCCAACAGTAATTAGCAGAAGCAGAAGGGCCAAAAGCTCTGTGATGGCTGACAGAGTTTCTTATTCTGGAGGAACTTGGAAATGAGAATGGAAACCAATCATTATTTTATCTCAGGTTCCCTATGACAAGAAATTCCCTTTTGATCTAACATTCCAGGAGGGAGAACAGGGGTGATGTTTTTGCTTTTGTAATTACTTCCTGCTGACATTGGGATGTTGTTGTCAGGGCCCTGGAAAGCCAGAATGTTAGTTAAAGGCAAGGAGGGAACACAGAAGCATTTGATTTATTGACCAGCTGAAGAGATGGCATTTGTGTTGGCTGGACTGGTTCATATCAGCTTTCAGCAAGTTCAGGGCTCATCAGCAAATAATTTTTGGGTGTGTCTGTCAGGCAAGTGAAAACCTGTTGAGACAGATATAAACTAAGAGCAGGAGTTAAAATTTTATGAACTTATTTGGAACCTTTAGATCCATAGTCTTAGTAATTGTAGTATTATCAATTTGCATTGAAATCCATACTGTGGAAAAAGCAGGTAACAGGTATTTGTAAAACAGTAGGAGTAGACTCATGTTTTTGAGTCCTAGAAAAAGCTACAAATTTGGGTTAAAAATTATGTACATTTTTTTCTTTCTAGAGAGACAGGTATAGATTAAACTGAAATGTCTTTGGTCCAATGAAAAACATCTGTAAGTCTATATTCAGAATCTGTTTATCTCTCTCTCTCTCTTTTTAAAAGAGACTTAGTAGCTTTAATTAATTAATAAGGGGGCTGCAACTTTGGAAGACTCTGGTTGTCTGATGTTGCTAAGCTAACAAAGCTATGGCTAGCCCAGTCATCAATANCATCAAAGATCTGAGAAGGATAAATTTTACCTGAGTGCAGACTTCCAAATCTATTAAAAAAATGACAGAGACTATCCATTACCCAGACCGCCATCATCCCAGGCTCACGTAGTCTTCATAGCATTGGCAGGACAGGTGTCAGGACAGCATCAATCTTGGCTNCTGGGCCCATAACATGAAATTTCTTCAGGGCCTGGAACAGTGAGACACTTTGTCTTGAGTAAGGGTCCCTATAGCCTATCACAGCCTTCTCAGCTGACAAGAGCTTCTCATGCAGCTCAGGACCTACTAGGCCAGCATGCACGGCCTCATCCACAGTCAGCTGGGCACTGGTGGCAGGGTCAATGATGTGCCTAGTGCCAGCCTGGGCCTCCAGCAAGGCCACAGCCACATCTGGCTGCAGCAAGTCTTTTTTTAAAGGCCTCATAAATGCTCAGCTTCTGCCCTGCTTCTTCCAGCCACAGCCCTGCAACTGTCTCTTATACACATCTAGATGTGTATAAGAGACAGCCTCCACACAGCGCTCCAGCAGCTGCAGGTAGGTGAGGTTCTCATGCNTGTTGGGGTCAAAGAAGCCCTTAGTGTCATCACTCGGGTCAGCCAAGATGTGGTTCATCTCCTCATTGAAGTAGCCATGCTGGTAGGCCACGTCCACAGGCACACGATGGCTATGTATGGATCAATGATGCCACCTGTGGCAATCTGATCCTCCAGCAGGTGGATGCCATGGTCCCTGACACTAAGGTCCTTCTTCATGGCCTGGAAGAGTGAGATCTGCTCCCCTGTGTAGGGGTCCTTGTAGCCAGTGACAGCATGCTCAGCTGACAGGAGCTTGTGGTGCAGTNCAGGACCCACAACACCCTCTCTCACAGCCTCATTGACAGTCAGCTGCCGGTTCCACACAGGGTCCAGCAGGAAGCCTGAGGCCGCCTGGGCCTCAAGAAGGATAAGAGCTGTTCCAGGGCTAAGCAGCTGCATTGGTGGGCTTCAGCAGCAGCTCTGCAATGCTGCTGCAGCCCTTCAGGTACTGGCGAATCTTGCCTAGTGGTCGATGTTGTCAACAATTCAGGTGGTGTCATCTTGTCTTTGTTCCACATCTTCTTTGGAGACCTTGGGAGTCATTGCTAGAAACTGGGAGTCTCTGTTATAGTAAGCTTTTTATCAAATAATTTAAATGCCATATTCATCAGATCTTTGACAGGTTTGAGAACCATCATCTATTAAATGTATCTGAGCNAAGCAAATTCANGCCTAATCTTGAAAACATTTTTAAGTTTGGTAACAATAACCAGGCTAATTTGTTATCCTGTAGATATATTAGTCAATGGACCTCTCAGGTTCTGTTTTTTTTTAAATTTTATTTAAATAGCTTATAATTAAGTAAAAGTTAAAAGTTTATGCTCTAAACTGGATAGCCAGATGACTAGTATTAACTTGTATTCCTTAATACAGGGGACATGCAAAACTCAGACATTCAAAACCAAACATACATGTGGCCACATTTTCATCCATACCTACAGAGTAGACAGACATTTTAAAAACTGTGAACCTTTGGAGTCTCAATGTAACAGCAGAATAGCAAGAGAAAGAAATCTGAAACATTTCATTTTTTTATACACCTCAAGTCACTTTTTTAATCACTATTTAAGCCTTTTTATCCTCAGATGTTGGAAGCAAAATATCTCTGGGTCCAGCTGTATGTGCTCCCACTCCTCCTGTATGCTGAGTTCCGTGATGCTATTCAGGTTGTTCCGTTTGAGTGCTGAGAGGATGAATGCTTTGCAGCTGTGGCTTTCTGGAACATGCTGACCTTTCCTTGACCCCAGGTGCTGAGGCACGTGGCAGGGCCATTCTCAGANCCATTCTCAGAGGGTATATAAGGCAGAAGGGAATGATGAAAGGGGAGCGGCTCGTTCGGCTCGTTCGGCTGCTTCTAGTCCCAGTTCCAGTAAGAGATGTTCGGTGAATAAAGGTCCTGGCTGCTTGCAATCTGACAGTGTGTGCTGCGTTCAATCCCAACTCCCTCCGCCAGATTCAGACTACAGCCGTGCGGGTCGCNGCACTCAGACCTTCATAACTCGCTTTTACACATCCCAGTAACTTACATTTTATATACTTTTTTAAAAACTTTTTTTATATTTTTATACCTAAAACCTTTGCATCTTAGACCCCACATAAATTTTACTTATACTGAAACCTTACAACTTACTTAAACTTTAAAGTTCCATATTTTTATACCTCAAACTACTTTCTCAGACCCCAAATATCACATATTCAAACCCTTACAACATGCTTAAGCCTTCAAATTTTTACATCTTAAACTGCTTCCTCAAACCAAAAAAAATCATTTACTCAAACTTTTATCTTTATATCTCAGGCCTTTATATTCTTATAAAAATATTACATCCTAAAACATCTTTTTTAATTTACTTCATTGAGCTATCCTCTACTTGGAATTTAATACAATCTTTTTTTTTAAATCTTAACCAATAATAATTTGTAACCAGTTCTCTTAAATGATGGCAAGTATTTGTAACCCATTGAACTCAAATGACCAAAATCTATGTAAATTTTCTTTTTCTGTGGAAACAAAAGCATACTTCTTCTCGAACAATATATATCTTTAGCTTGTAATTCAACATTGGTTTTTCAAGCAATATCAGGACAGAGAAGGGTTAATAAGGGTAGCTGCTGGATGGCAGAAGAGACCTTGAAGTTATCTCAGTGAAGAACTTGGCTTAGGAAGGAAGGGAGGGGGAGCGGTGGGCATAGAGTGTGTCCTTGGCTGCCAGTGTTACTGAAAAAAGTTTTTGTTAACTCCTCTTACTAAAATCAGATGTTCTGTTCAGCATTTACACAGTTTTTATCAATTGCAGGCAGTCCATTCCCCATCGCCCTGCTCATAGCTCCCGTCTTTGCCTGCCTGTGCCAAGAGCGTGCACCCCCACCCTGTGTGAGAGCGGCTGGCTGGCTGCAGGCCTGATAGCAAGAGAGCTATGGAGGGAAGGAGGTAGCCCTTGCTATGTCTTTTTTTTCTTTTCTTTCAGGAAAGGGTTACCCTGTTCGTCCCTTTTTGATCTGCATTCCTTAGTCCAATGCTGGCCTTTGCCACACCTTCTGCAATCTCCAGAACGCTGGGGCTTTCTTTTTGAATTATTTCTAGAATAAACATTGTTTCTAGGAGCACCTTGCCTACACTCCCTTTTCAGATGACCTTGTCTACCCCAAGTAAAACATCAGCATTTTGATTTTTCTTTATATTTTTAGAAAGCAGTACTCCTATCCAAATATCATCATTAGAAGTATAGGAGCCAATGTCAACTGTATTTCTCATCCATTCTTCAATGGGTGCTAATCTTGCCTTTAAAAGCCTAATCACTCTTTGGCTTTTGAAAATGCTAATACAAAATGTAAAAGTTTCAATATTTGTCTAGCATCTGGATCAGTTATTATATTTACAGATATTAATCTGTAAAAATCAGTGAAAGCTTCTTTTGGGCCTTGTATAATTTTAGTAAATGATTCAATCCTTTTTCCTGATTCTTCAGCCCTGTCCCAAGCATTCAAGGCTGCTATATGACATAGAATCAGGGTGTTATCATCCAACATACACTATCTTTGCAAATCAGTATACTGACTCTCACCAAGAATTAGGTCTTGC
>LZPO01009555.1:0-11926 GCA_001675575.1 Neotoma lepida
ACACACACACACACACACACAAGAAAATATAGAGGAAGAAGGAACAACACCTATTTCAAAGCATATATTTTAAGTCAAGGCAGGAGAGTAGCCATTCCTCAGGCAGAGAGAAGGATGCCACAAAGGAAGAAAGTCTTTGTCCCAGTGAGGTTTAAAAGCATGTCCCCAAAGAAAACGTTTGATTTCCTGTCTCACACAAACATTCCCCATATATAAGGGTTAGATCTCCAGCTGCATGTCTCCAAATTGCTCTGATGCATGTGAGAATAAACATGTCCTTATCTCTGGAAAGCCAAGCAGCTCCGTCCATGGAGGGATGGGCACCTAAGTCAGTGCTGAGGGTGACTGCTGTGCTGACTTTCTAAATATTTACATGTCAAAAGAGACAAAGACCAGAACTCCAGCATCCTGAGTTGGAGACGCACAGGGCTCTCTGGCTCCTAGAGATGTTTTCCTTACATATACCAAAAAGTTGGAGTTGGGCCTTGAGTCCATTACATTTCCAAGGAGATATCTCTAAAAGAGAAGAAACTACCGCAGACAAAAATTGTTTTTGCCTCCATTTCTCAGCTCTAGAGTGTCTGGTTACTCATGTAGAACATTTGACTTGCCCTTCATCACTGCGTTCTAGGGATAAGGCAGAGGCAAGGGAGGCAATGTATGTATTTTTTATCATAAAGTAATTCATAAGAAACCTGACTCTTATCATTAGTATTTCCAGTGTGCAATCACAGTAAAGTTTTCTAAGATGAATACTAACAAGCTAAGAACTACAAGCCAGACTAAGGAAAGTTAAAAATGTTCTTTGTCTCTTTTAAAACTTTTACAAATTTGTCTCCATTCATTGGCCAACGAATGCTAAGTAGCCACTTCTTATTGCAAAGACATTGATAGACATTGAGTACAGGCTATACATGAACTGTGGCAGAACTACGCCTCATGACATAACTGTTCAGTTCTAAACAGATACCTTCTGCCTGCAACCAAGACTGAGTCCTCTCAGCCAATGATAAAAGGTAACTGAAGCTGTCTGGTCAGCCACTTGACTGAAGTCCTGTATGAGACGCTTTGCCAAGTGGCCCAACTAAGCCACTCTTAGATTCCTGACTCGCAGAAATTATAAGATAATATATAGTTGCTGCTCTAAGCTAGTGAATTTGGGAATTGATTATTAAAAAAATAATAATATACTTGCTAATTTTATGTCAACTTGACACAAGCAAGAGTCATTTTGGAGGAGGGTAACCTCAACTGAGAAAGCACCCTCAGTAGACAGGCCCATGGGCAAGCCCCTCATACATTTTCTTGACTGATAATAAATGTTATAGAGGACCCANCCTACTGCGGGTCGTGCTACCCCTGGGAAGGTGGCCCTGGGTGCTGTAAGAGAAGCTGAGCAAGCCATGGAGAACAAGGCAGTAAGCAAAACTCCTCCATGGTCTGCTCCGGTTCCTCCTTCCAGGTTCCTGATGAGGTCCTACCCTGACATCCCAGGATGACGAACTCAAGCTATAAAATAAAATGAACTGAAGTAATTTCTGGTCATGGTGTTTTATCACAGCAATAAAAACCCNAAGACAGAGATTGGTACCTGGAGTCAGATATTGCCTTGACAAATCTAAGTATATGTGTTGAGGAGTAATGTGGAAGGACTTTGGAACTTGTAGCTAGAATAGCCCTTGTGTTCTCAGGCTAATTCTGAGAGCTGTGCAGATGATGGAGGCTTGGCTTGTGAAGTTTCAGAGGGAAGCAAAGCCCTACCAGGAATATTTATATGAATGTTGAACTAAGAGTCTGTGGTTCTGGTTAGCTGGAGCTGAAGAGCTGAATGACTGTGATTAACAAGAGGCCAGAACCACTAAAGTAAATCTTTGCTCTGCTGGGACAACAGGTGCCAGTCATTTGAGGCTGAGAAATTAATAGTGTTTAAGGAAAAAACTAGCATCACTGAGGTGAAATCTTCTGGGAGTATTTCCTCAGAGTCAGCACAAAGAACCTATAGTTTGGAAGGGGCCGAGGCTGCATCTCATGCAGGCAGCTGAACTTGGTAAAGTCGGAGTCATCTAGTTGATACTTGTTTTTAAGGCATAAAAGGGTCATGGAGAATAGCTTGAGGCTTAGCATCATGATAGGCCGGGTAAAGGGTAAAGGCCATTGTTGAAGGTGCAGCTTCAGTTGCAATGGAAACTCCAGAATAGAAGGGAAAGTGGAGAAAATTTGAACCTTGGCACTGTGTAGCAGGGGTCAGAGTCCATGAAGAGAGCCCAAGACAGGCTATCAGTGAAGGTTCAGTCCAGCTATAGCAGGGTAGCCCACATTGTAGAGATGCCAATGGGATGACCACCAAAGACAGCAACACCCCTGAAGTAGAGTAGGCCTGAGTCCAGGANAAAGGTTGCTTGTGCTATGTGTGGTAGAACCAGAGAAGTGTGACTGTCAAAGCCCTCTGGAGCCCAGAATATTGGGAGTGAATATCACAGCAGACACTGAGTTATCCACACTGTTGAAGTTAGGTTTTGCTTTGTTCAGATTATGACTGTGCCCTACTTCTTCTTGGAATAAGAAAGTATTTAACATATTTTTTTATAGGAGTCCACAGTTGAAAGACTTTGAAATTTTAAAGAGACTTTGGAGTTTTACAGAGACTTTGGAGTTTTAGAGTCTGTATTTTAGAGAGGCTTTGGATAGTTTAAAGGGACTGAACTTTTAAAGTGTTTGAATTTTTAAAGACTGTTGGACTTTCNAAAGTTGGACTGTTTTATATAGTGATATTTATATTACCATGCCATCTTGGGGACAAATGAAAAAGGAAAGGTTTTAATTGAATAACGGTGTGTTTGTGTATCAAGTTGAAAAGAGGTCAGTTGTGCAGGCTGGTTTTATGTCAACTTGACACAAGCTAGATTCAGTTGGGAAGAAGAAACCTCAAATGAGAAAATGTTCTTAACAGACTGGCTGGTGGGCAAGTCTGTGGTATGTTTTCTTGATTAATTATTGAAGCGAGTGGGCCCAGCTCACTGTGGGGGATGCCACCTCTGGCCTGGTGGTTCTGGATGGTAAAAGAAACCAAGCCATAAGGAACAAGCCAGAAAGCAGCACTCCTCCATTCCAGTGCATCGGTTCCTGCCACCAGGTCCCTGACTTGAGTTCTTGCCCCTTCCCTGGATGATAGATTCAAGCTGTAAAATACAATAAATCCTTTCTTCCCAAAGTTGCTTTTGATCATGGAGTTTTATCAATGCAAAAGAAATTCTAACTAAGATACCAAATAACTGGGGATGGAGAAATAGTTCAGCCATTAATGGTCCACACATATCTTCTAAAGGTCATAAGTTTAGTTCTCAGTAATGGATAACACTTTTGAGTAAAATATTTTTGTAGACTATGGAACAATCAACACTCAACTGTGACTGGTTTCACTACTGTCTTGCTTATGCTACTTATCCTTTAGTCAGAAGGTCTGTCTGTGTCATTTAATGTTGAGAATGCTTCTGTATTAAGCTTTCCTGGGAATATTCGAACAAACACCTATTCCTCTCAGACAGGGTATCAGTGACAGACCAAAGGAACAATTCTACTCAGGTGTAACTTGGTAAAGCAACACACTTAGTAGGTGCTTCGTACAGGAACATAGGTGAGGGTTACCTACAGGAGCATGAGTACTACTGAAGTACACGCCCTCAAAACCATTAACTGCTTATACATCCTGGAGAGAGCTGGAACTTTATGTGCTGCCCTTCTCAGGTAGAGAGCACAACCATACCTTTTCTATTTCAAGACAGCAATTCCCAAAGAACACCTTCCCACAAATGCCTAGAAGTTATGATCTAATGTTATCAGGGATACCTATGGCTCACTAGCCAGCAAGGCTAGCAGTCTTAGCAAATTCCAGGCCAGTGAGAAACACAGTTTCAAAAAAAAAAAAAGTGGACAGCTGTTGAGGAATGAAAACACCAGAGGTTATCCTCTTGTTTCTGGATGCACACACACACAGATNGACAGAGACAGAGACAGACAGAGACAGAGAGAAGAGAGGGCAATACTACATATCGAAGAAAACCAACACATTGTCAGCAAGACACATTCAAGAAATATTCACATATGTACACATCACATGAAGTTACAAAACATTAAAGCCAACCAGAAAGTCTTGTCAGCATCCAGAGACTAAAGATCATCTTGCAACCTAAACTTGCTCATCTGACAACTTTGGCTCTAGCAACAGTAGAACCCATGGGAGATTTGACCGGTATGTGTTCTGGCACCCATAGTTCTGCACCTTTCACAAACACTGGCAAAATAATGACAATTTCATACAAAAAAAAAACAGTGAAAGAATAAATTGCTAGCAAATGTGCACTAAAGGAAATTCTAAAACAAGCCCTTCAAATCTAAGGACGTCAAGTTCAGATGTAGCCTCCGAGAAGGAAGAACAAAGAGTGCAAAAATCATCTTACTAAAGATAAAAGGGACAAAACTAAAATACAAAACTATAATGTGCGTCAGAAGAGGAAATGGAATTAGAGTAGTTTAAGTTGCTTTGTTTACAATTAAATTTAGCATACAATTCAATTTGGTACGCAATTAAATTTAAACATTGGGAAGTCAAGAATGCATTTTTAATTACTAGAATAATCACTTAACAGAAAAGAAACAGAGTACATAAATTTCAAACAGTTATGGGAAGACATGAGAAGACTAGAAAATGAGATTGAAAAAAAAAATAAACAAGTGAAACATTCAGCATGGAGATAAATGGAAGCCATGAAATAAAAAGTAGAATATGCACTCTGACAAGTAGTATGATATTATATGAAATACAAATATGAATATTATATAAATATAATTATGTAAATATAAATAAAATACAAATAAACTACATGTTTCACAATGTGATAAATAAACCACACCCTACTCTAACTACATGCTATTCATGATAAACATTAGTAAGAAATAGAGGCATAAAAACCTTCAAGGTTTGAAAATAAGCTGACAGAATCAGTGACAGAATGCAAAGACCAATGGGAAGATGCTGGATGTGGCTTTGCTAACACTGGGAGACAGTAAATAGGAAGGCAAGTAATCACACTGTACATTAATTTAATTATATTTTACTTTGGATGGAACTAATGTATGTGATAAAAATTTTTACCAGGAAGGTATAACAACATTTCATGTATGCATCTCTCACTTGAAGCATGCACAAAGAAGATGTGATATAAGCATAAGCACATATCTACAAGCTAAGAGAAGAGGGAAATTTACCCCCCTCCTCCCTCTTTACTGCCTGTGGTGGTTTGAAGAAGAATTGAGAGAGATACCTTGATACAGGGAGACATCATGGGGATAGGGAGAAACCTGGTGGTAGGGAAGTTAGCAGGAATCCACAAGGATGACCTCAGTTTTGACTACTAGCAGTAGTGGAGAGGGTGCCTGAGCTGTCTTACCCCAGTAATCAGATTGGCAAATACCCTGTCATCATAGAGCCTTCATCCAGTAACTGATGGAAGCAGATGCAGAGATCCACAGCCAAACACCAGGCCTAGCTTCAGGAGTCCCNTCGAAGAAAGGCAAGAAGGATTCTATGAGCAAGAGGCATCAAGATCATAATGGGGAAACCTACAGAGACAACTGAACCAAGATAGTGGGAACTCATGAACTTTAGACCAGCAGCTGTGAAGCCTCCATGGGACTGGACTAGGCCCTCTGCATAAGAGAGACAGTTACGTAGCTTGGTCTGTTTAAGGGTCCCCTGGCAGTAGTATCAGGATCCATCCCTGGTGCATGAGCTGGCCTTTTGGAGCCCATCACCTATGGTGGGACACCTTGCGCAACCTTGGTGCAGTGGGAGGGGCTTGGACCTGCCTCAACTGAATGTACCAGGCTTTGCTGACTCCCCATGAGAGGCCTTAACTTTTCAGAGGAGGGAATGGGGGATGGGTTGGGGGAAAGACTGGGGGGACAGGAGGAAGGGAGAGAGGGATATCTGTGGTTGGTATGTAAAATGAATAAAAATTTTCTTAATTAAAAAAAAATAGCCCCCATAGGCTCATATATTCAAATGCTTAATCACCAGCTGGTGGCACAGTTTGGAAGGATTAGGGGGACTAGGAAGTGTGGCCTTGTTGAAGGAAGTGTGTCACTGGGGCTGGGCTTTGAGATTTCGAAAGTTTATGCTAACCCCAGTGTCTCTTTCTCTCTGCCTGTGAATCAAGATATAGCTTTCAGCTACTGCTCCAATGCCATGCATGCTGCCATGCTCCTGCCATGATAATAACTGAACCCTCTGAAACTGTAAGCAAGCCCCCAGTTACATACTTTCTTTTATATGAATTGCCTTGGTCATGGTGTCTCCTCATAGCAACAGAACAGTGACTAGAACACTGCCCCTCCTTCTCTTGATGAAACCCTTGCTAACCAGTCTCCATTTGACCTTTAGATCTCTCAAGCATGGGTCAAAGGTTATATATAGGAGTAAGGGCAACTTATCAGTGGTTATAGCACTAAAGGAAAGGATACTCCTTCCAGCAACAACCATTAACCACCATAAGTCCCTCAGGGAGAGGTGGGTCTTCATAGGCCCCTTCCCCACCCATGCTGAAAAGTTGATGGGTGATGTTGTACAGAAAAACAATCATTGTGGCGAGTTCCTGAATGCAAGGGCTATGTCATATCTAGAGGACATCATTTTGGTGCACACAGCTCATCTTCTTACTCTTCTGTTCTTCCCACTTCTTCTTCCATGACATCCCCTGAGCCTCGAAGCTGCCTCACTTAAGGCCAAGCACTCCACTCTCACTTATTCTCAGCACCTTGGCCAAGTATGGTTTCTACATTAACATCACCGGCTGTAACTTCTCCTATGGAGGCTGGACACAGCACTAATCTATGAGTAAACATAGGTATTTAGAAATCAATTTGACAACCTGTAAATCTGACTTTAAAAAAAAAAGTGAAATTAGGGCAATGTCATGTTCATATGGGAAAAATACTAAATTAGACCAGGACTTCAGACCACACACAAAAATAAACCCCAAGTGGAATGAAGACCTAAAACTAAAGGCAAGGCTATTAAGCTTATTAAGCTTTTGTATAATAATAGAATATCTGTATGACTTTAGGGTAGAAAAAAGTATCTAGTCACAAAAAGTCTCCAATCATTACAGACAAGATTGGTAGGTTTAACCACAGCATACTAGGAATTTCTATTTATTAAACACATGCACATACACATACACACATGATGAGAGAGAGAAAGAGAAGATTACAGTACATAGAATGGTAGGAAACTCAATCTACCATTCAATCAAGGGCTTATATTTCAAATGTAAATAGCACTACATTTGAAAATGCATGTTAATATAGGAGTGCCAAATGCCAACAAATATATTAAAAGGCTTTTGACCATGGCAGTTCACTGGGAATGCAAATTAAAACAAATACAATGCAATAATACTATACACTCATAGATAATTAGCTATCTATCCTGGAGAAAGCATTTTGGACATATGTCTAGAAACTTTCATCCTAATATTACTCTTAATGAGATCGAAATGAAAATACTCAAGTATGCAGTAGCATTAAAATGAATAAATAAGCCTGGCACCCAGGCACACAGCATCATCAACTGCTATAAAGAGTAAACTATGCACAATATAGATGAGTCTTATAAATATAGGATTGGGCAAAGGGAGGACACACTATAGTTTTAATTCTAGAAGTTAATGTAATAAAAGTTCAAAGCACATAAAATAGTTTTGTTGTTCATACATGCAGTATTTGTGATATGATGTTTTTAATGCATGTCAGTAGTTACCTCACAACTCAGAGTACACATGTGTGTTGGAGAGGGAGTGGGGAGTAATGACCAAGGCATGCACTGGGGTCCTGTCAGATGTTAGCAGCATCATACTTCTTAGACTAGGTCATGGAAACATGCATGTTCTCTCTGTAACTCATTAGACTGTGTGCTTCTGCTTTATACACGCCTCTGTATGTGTGTTTTCCAAGACGTTACTTTAAATTTCTGACGAAAAATACTGTGTAATATTTCCTTTCTACCAGTGCGTCAGTCCTAAAAACCATAGTCTTCACAGTCTCCGTGCACCTGGCTGTATGTATGATGTAGAACATGCCAGCAGACTTCTTACTGAGCCCAGAAAGGAGATTAAAGTAATGATTGTATCAACAGATTCATCCAGGTACTAAAAATGTATTTGTAAAACTCCATATACTCTTTGGATAAGTAATGGAAATGTGCAGCATTTTCGCTCCCTCTGAGGTAGTTCAGTGATGTGGAACGGAATCATTAGCCAGCTCTTCAACCTGTAACTTCTCTTACTTGTGAAGAGAGGCAGAAAATGAAGTGTTTGGAATAGAGCAAAAAAAATTCTCGTTAGCTCGATGCTGAGAGAATAGCAGAAGTGGCTATTCCTGTGATTCAAATATCTCTTCTGGAGTCCTGAGGGACGTGTCAGCCTGACTTCCCCCAGGCTGGTGGCTGTCACCTAGAGACCTTTAATAAGCACAGCTGGTGGGCTAATGACAGAACATACTGATGTAATGAGGTCCAGTGGTCATTCCAAGAACAGTTGCTATTGGGAAGCCTCTGTCCAAGCCCCGTTTAAAACCATTCCCTGCTCACCTCCTGCATCTATTCTCACATGTACTGCCCCTCATGAGTGATTGACCCCTGCTCACACTTCCCGAATCTATTCTCACATGTACTGCCCCTCATGAGTGATTGNCTGCCCCTCATGAGTGATTGACCCCTGCTCACACTTCCCGAATCTATTCTCACATGTACTGCCCCTCATGAGTGATTGACCCCTGCTCACACTTCATCATCTATTCGCCCATGTATAGCAGTTATGAGTTACCAACTTTTGTTGGTAACTAGTCCAAGAAGTATGTTCACAACCTTTCATTCATCTATCCTACCAGCAGCCAAAATGTTAAACTAAATAAGAGAAGGGTGACAAATGTCACCAAAGACAACTGGTCCTAGCAGAAAACAGAATAATCAGAGCAACATTTATCCTGCCATAGTAAGGAACTGGAAAACAGGACATGTGAAACAAGGGTCTCACTCTATTCTAAAGGGAGCACAACGCTGTGGTTCTGAGAGAAGGGGAAATGCCCTTTCCTGCACCAGCTTGCTGCCCAGCCAGAGTCCGCAGGCCATAACACAGAGCAGGAACCTGAGCAGAAAACAGTTGCTCACTAAACTGAGAAATGGAGATTATGGTTTGGAAAAGCCAAAGCACCTATCATGTGCCGCACAAAGCAGGAGGGAAGAGGATGCGTGGGGCAAAAGTTCTGCTGATCCACACAAGACTTGGCTAAGCACTTCTCCCCAGGGACATGAGAATAACTACTCAGAGACAAAGAGAAATACCGAAAGGGAATTGCACAGCTCCCACAGGGTTAGGAATAGTTTTGTCTTCACCTACTACAGATAAAAGTCCTGGAATCCTCATCATCACTGCAGTGATGGCCGAATTAACAGCAGTGTGGAAAAGGCCACTTTGGATTGGCCCACTCTGTACTCTGATGGAAAATTCACCCACTCAGTCTACATAACTTACCTACACCATGGGCAACACATTTTTAGATAAATAAATTATTTCTTTCAAATTCAAAAACCAACAGTGTAAACCTTACAGTGCGTATCATTCCATCAAAATTAACAAAGTTTGACATCCAAATTATGATACTGCTGAATATTACAAGACAAACAGAGAAGAACAAACATGTCANCAAAACCTATAATTAAAAGCTACCAATGGAAACTGACATAGAAATTANAGAATTGATAAAGCTAATTGACACAGGTATCAAGAAAGTTTACAAAAAAGAAATAAAAATATTTTTAAAACACAAAACAATTAAAAGTATAATAAAATAAAAAATAATTTTAAAACAAAATAACATAATACCAGTAAACAATAATTAAAAATGTCTAAATGAAAATGCAGTATTTAACATGAAGCAGGATAGAATTAGCAGACTACATAAAAATAGGAAAGATCAAAGAGGCTGAGAGATGGCTTAGCTGGTACAATGTCTGCTCCACAGGGATGAGGACCTGAGTTCAGATCCCAGNGCCTGAAGACAAGTCACTCCAGCAGCATGCATCTGCAGCCTACATTGGGGAAGAGGGAAGTGGGGTAGAGACAGGCTGATTGCTGGAACTCATTGCTCAGCCGGATTGTTCAAATACGTAAGCTCCAGTTTCGGTGAGAGGCCTGCCTTAAAAAAAATGGTAGAGAGTAAGAGTAATTGAAAAAGACGTCCAGTGTTGACCTCTGGTCTCCACACATCTATGTGCACACACACACCTGTCTCTTATACACATCTAGATGTGTATAAGAGACAGCACATACACACATACACACACACATACACACATACACAAATACACATACACACATACACACACATACACAAACACACACATACACACACATACACACACACACACACACACACACACACACACACACACACACACACACACACACAAAGAAAGAAAAGATCAATGAACTGAGAAACCTAAAAATGGAGACTTTTCAAAATCAAGTATGAAAGACAGTGTCTCATTCTATAGCCAAAGACTCAATATGTAGCCCAGGCTAGCCTTCATCTCATTGCAGTTCCCCTATCTGAGCCCAGAGAATGCTGAAATTATAGGCATGAATTACCAAGTATGTCTCAACAAAAATATTTTCGAAGGAAAGAGAGCATCACNGATCTGTGGAACAGAATTAAGTTATACAATAAGAATTGCAGAGGGGTAGGAAATTANCTGAAGAAAGAATAACTGACAATTTCTCAAATCTGATGAAAACTCACCAANCTTTCACCTAAGATCCTCCTTCAATGCAACATAAACAGAGAAAATCTAAGGATTTCCAATGGAAACCAAAGAAAGAAAAGTAGATATGTGTATGATATAGGCAGTAAACAGAATGAGCATATAGGAAATATGAGAGTTGAGCACAAAGAGGAAAAAAAAACAGATTTACTTCAGTCCATAGAAAAACTATGAAACAATGCCCACATTTTCAAAGGAAAATAATGAAGACATCTGTGATAAATATTTTCAGTTTTAGGACAGAGAGAAAATATCCTGAATGAGTGAAGTGTTTGTCCTAAGTTGCACTCCCAAAGTCTGATCATGANAAAGGGATTGGTATGGAAATTGTCTTAGGGGTGTTCTGAAGGGGAATAAAAAGGACAGAGGAGTGAGGCAAGGAAAGAGGGGGAAACAGAAGCTGGTGGGAACACACATCTGTGAATGTCTGCAGATGAGGGACCTGGGCACACCCACAGTGGACGCCCCACAGGTCATTGTACCCTCACTGTAAGCCCACTCAGGGCTTAAGGAGGCTTGTCACAGCTTCTGGTTGGGATCCCACTGTCCATCCTCTGCACATAGCCAACTTTTCTCACACACAGGCAAAGCTACTCTGGAAGCCTCTTCGTGGCCCTTCCACACAGAGATACAAATGTTGGTGGCTGAAAATAAAAACAGTCAAAGCCAGCATCCGCGGTCAATGAGGAGAAATCTAAGCTTCTTTGTGTGGCACCCAGATGCTTTCTGCTGCGGTTTTTCTCTAAACTAAACTGAAAAGGTAGCAGTCCATTAGAAGAGTGGGCAATTCACAAAACCAAGCCAAAATAATCAATGAGCCTAACAAAATATATTGATTCTCACAAGTAATCAAGAAATACAATTAAAACAATGGGAAGANTGCATGTCAAGCGCATCCAGCTGGCAAGATCTTAAAAGACTGAGGATGCTCTGGGGAAGAGATGCTTATTGAGTTCTGATAGGAAGATAAGCTAAGGAAAACTCAGAACCAGGTAATCTGCAGAGACACCTTGAATGATATATTTTGCTAACTCTACTGCTGAGACAGTA
>LZPO01009556.1:6273-18349 GCA_001675575.1 Neotoma lepida
ACATATAGCTGTATATAAAGAATGTAGCTGTGTGCAGATAGATTTTCAGAAAGCAATTTCTTAAGATGAAGTAAAAGAGAAAATTATCATCAGAAAGTATATGTTTCCTTATTTTCCTCATAGACAGAAAATGTCTAGCCCTCAGATAGATAGGATTGTCNTTCTGGGTCTGGGTTGACTATCTCAGGATGTTTGTTTTAGTTCCATCCATTTTTATTGGACTCCTAACAGTGGGAGTGGGGGAGTCTCTGATCCTCTTGTCTGGCAATGAAACCCGTTTCCTCCTACTGCATTGCCTCACTAAGCCTTGATATATGGGTTTGTGCCTAGTCTTATTGCATCTTTTTATGTCATGTTCGGTTGATATCACTGGGAGGCCTGCTTTTTTCTGAAGAGAAACAGAGGAGCGGTGGATCTGGGGGAGAGAGGAAATGTATGGAGTACATTGGAAAGGGGGAGACTGTTGTCAGATTTATTTTATGAGAGAATAAAGAAAAATTAAGTCATTGAATTCAAGAACTCTACCATGATATATCATCATAAGAATAACTAAAATCCAATTTTAAATACAGAAGAACTAACATAAATATACTGTAAGGTAANTCACATTCATCTCAGGAGAAATGGGAAAGGGAAAGTGGAGTACATATTAACATGAGAGTTAAATAAATATAACTATGAAAGAATTTGTAGACGCTAAATCTAAAATTGCTCTTTGAAAAACTAATGTTTCAACCATGTTTGAAAACTATGGTTTGTGGTGATACATTGTGCACCCTAATAAATTTATCTGAGGATCAGAGGAAAAAGTCAGTCACTAGATTAGACATAGAGGCCAGACAGTGGTGGCACACACCTTAATCCTATCACTCGAGAGGGAGAACTCCATTTAGATCTCTGTGAATTTAAGACCACACTGAAAACAGAGCCAGGCAGTGTTGGCACACACTTTTAATACCAGTACTGGGAAGNACACACACCTTTAGTCCCAGGAAGTGATGACAGGGTGGAGAAAGGTATATATGGTGTGAGGAAACAGGAACTAAAGTGGTTTAGCTGAGACTCTTTCAGGTGAGGACTCAGTCTTTCAATCTGAGGACAAGATTGGCTGAGGAGTTGGCGAGGTGAGGTTGGCTGTGGCTTGCTCTGCTTCTCTGATCTTTCAGCTTTCACCCTGATATCTGGCTCTGGGTTTTTTATTAAAAGACCATCTAAGATTCGAACAATGATTATAANAATGTTAAGTAAACAGCATCCAGTAATGTTCATAGGTTACAATTTTGGAAATACTTATTTTATAGTCATAATAATTGATACAATGCTCTTATTTCATATTTCTCCTACAACACAGAGGTTCATATGAAAAAAGAGTTTAGCCTAAGATATCATCATATTAGAGGTGCTTATCTTAATATGGTCNGCTCAGAAGCTCTGCAGCATCCATATGCATCATACCCTTAGTGTCAGGTATTCTCTGTGGAGTCCAGAAGTGCTGACTTATAATCTGATGCTTCATAACTATATTTTAGGCACTGATAAATTATTGATACCTATGTTATCTATAGTTCTTAAGAAGCTAACAGAACAAACACTTAACAGTATCTTAAAATATAGAAATAAGATCCTTTGTTCCATTACTATGGAACATACAATCAACATTGGGAACAGGTGCTAAAGGATTTTAGGAGTGGGAAAAGCTTGTATTTATCACAAAGGACGCATTAAGAAGTTCTTGGAGAGACTGGATAGATGGCTCAGCAGGTTAGAATATTGACTACTCTTCTAGAGGAGCTAGATTCTATTTCCAGCATTCACATGGAGGCTCAAAACTCTCATTAATTCAAGTTCTAGGAATCCTTTGCCCTATCTGGCCTCCGTGAGCAACAGACACACATGTGATGCACAGACATATATGCAGGCAAAACTCCTATACTCATAAAATAATTTTTAAAATTTGTATTAAAAAATAGAAGTTGTTGGAATGATTATTTTACTAACTAACTAATTTTCTGCTTTTTGTTTTTAATGTATGTATATTACCTATGATAATGTACAGTCAAAGAACATGATTTATATTTTAATCTGAGTGGCTCCTTACAGAACTTCACAATGTGCCTGTGAGCCTTCAATGAAAGAAGACTGTGAAATCTGCTTCTAACTATCAGAAAATAGTCTGCTATAAANCAGCNGATTGGCTAGAATAACTCATACTTGGTCAATGGAATGCTATCTTATCATATTTAAATATTCACTTTACAGAGATGACTTTTTATGAAACAATAATAAATAAAATGTATATTTTTCAAAACATTGTTTTACTCTGCTCCTTGAATTAGCATTCATTTTAGCTACAAAGTAAGGGAATAAATAAGTCCAGGAAATACAAAATTACTGAAATTTGAATGTCACTTTGTTTGAATTAAGTTACCTGCTGAGAAAGATTCTTGAAGTTGNAAAATATAATCCTAATATCAGTGTGACTAACAAATAATTAACCAAATTTTTATACTAAAAGAAAGCATTGAGCTCAATTGATAAAGTNATATTTCTACAAGATGAATAAGTTAACTATAATTTATCATGAATTATTGAATGATGAAAAATGAATGAAATAGTTACACAATAAGGCACATAAATGTCAAAAAATAACAATACTGTAATTATGACAACTCATTTGGCTTATAAAATATGGGACTTTCAATAATTGTACAAATATGAAGAAAATGTTAAAAGAGTTTAAACTATTTTGGTCAATCTCAATTACACCAAGGAGATTTGTTGAGATCTCAAATGTCCTCATTCCTCATACAGAAGATTTGATGATTCAGCTCAGGAGATAGAAGTGGACAGGCCAATCTTTCACACTCAGAGTGCAGAGCTCTTCTTACCAACTTCTCTGATTCCTGAACATGTTTATATGATTCTATAATGCCTTCAGCACTGCTGTTAAAATCAGTTCCTCAGTTTCATGCAATGTGTACTTTCAGATAATTGGAAATTCCCTTTAAAATTTAGTATCATAAATAGAAGTTAAATCACCAGTTTCCAGATTACATATCTTATTTGTGTGCATGTAAGAGTATGTATATGTGTAAAAGGGTGTGCGTACACATTTGTGTGCTGTGGGTGTGTTGTGCACATAAAATCCAGAGTCCATGTCAAGTTTTTTCGAGATTTGATTCCTACTTTATGTTTTGAGACTATGTCTCCAACTAAACCTGGAGGTCATCAATTCAGTTACACTAGGCAACCAACAAGCCCAGAAAATAACCAATATTTTCCTTTTTTTATATTATTAAAAAGATCTTCCACTCCTTTTACATACCAACCTCAGATCCACCTCTCCTCCCTCCTCCCGCCCCACCAGCTTCCCCCCTCAACCCACCCCCCATTCCCACCTCCTCCAAAACAAGGTCTCCCATGGAGAGTCTCCAGAGCCTGGCACTCTCAGCCAAGGCAGGACAAGACCCTCCTCCCTGCGCCAAGACTGCNCCAGGTGTCCCACCACAGGCANTGGGCTCCAAANAGTCAGTCCCTGCACCAGGGAGGGATCCCGATCCCACTGCCTGGGGGCCCTCAAACACTTCAAGCCAAACAACTGTCTCAAGCTTCCAGAGGGCCCACAATTATTGGTCCACAGTTCATGCATTTCCGCCGGCTTGGCTGGCTTCATGATCTCAATGTCCCTTGTTCATAGAATCTCTCCTCTCTCTCATCAGTTGAACTCCTGGAGTTCTGCTTGGTGCCCGGCTGTGAATCTCTGCATCCGCTTCCATCTGTCTCTGGATGGAGGTGTCTCAGAACTAGAGCTGGGATTATAGGAATGTGTTTCCCTTGCCATCATTTTAAAGGCAGAAGGCTCTATATTGACTGAGTATCATCTAAGTACCTCCCCTGCCCTGTGATATTTCAACCACAGAATGTCAACTGTCTTCTATAGTCACAACCAATGAATTATGAGGCTTTGCTAGTCCTATAATACTAACTTTCTTAATACCTCTTTACTTTAGGTGAATAAGATTGCAAAGAATGACAGTAATGAATAAAAGTCACCCAGAAGAGTTCATTCTACTCGGCTTTACAGACCATCCTTGGCTGGAACTCCCTCTCTTCATTATTCTTCTGGTAACATATCCACTGGCCATGATGGGAAACATTGCCATCATTCTGGTGTCTATATTAGACCCTCATCTCCACAGTCCCATGTATTTCTTCCTCACCAACCTCTCCTTTCTGGACATGTGCTACACCACAAGCATTGTGCCTCAGATGCTAACTAACTTAGGAGGCTCCACAAAGACCATCAGCTACATGAGGTGTGTAGTTCAGCTTTATTTCTACCACACAATGGGGGGCACAGAGTGTGTCCTCCTGGCTCTTATGTCCTTTGACCGCTATGTTGCCATCTGCAGACCTCTGCACTACACACTTGTCATGAATCAGCGTACTTGCCTCCTGTTAGTGTCCACTGTGTGGCTGATAGGAATTTCCTATGCTGTCTCAGAGGCCACTGTGACACTGCAATTGCCACTGTGTGGCCACAATCAGTTGGATCACTTGGTGTGTGAGATTCCAGTTCTGATAAAAACTGCCTGTGGTGAAAAAGAAACTAATGAGCTTGCTCTCTCTGTGGTATGCATTTTTATTTTAGCTGTTCCTCTGTGTTTAATTCTTGCCTCCTATGCTAGTATTGGACATGCTGTACTTAAAATCAAATCTTCAGAGGGAAGGAAAAAGGCCTTTGGAACATGTTCCTCTCATCTCATAGTAGTTCTCTTATTCTATGGCCCAGCCATTAGCATGTATCTTCAGCCCCCCTCCTCTATTACAAAAGACCAACCCAAGTTTATGGCTCTCTTCTATGGAGTAGTGACTCCTACTCTGAACCCCTTTATCTATACTCTAAGGAATAAAGATGTAAAGGGGGCATTAGGTAACCTATCCAGGAACATTTTTAGTTCAAAGTGAAAGTTTATAGACATCATACAAAATAGTTAACAAATTAGAGGCTTTTCCTATAACTCATTCAGTGCACAAAGCTCATCTTTATTTTTTGTATGTGTTCTTGCAAAACATGTCTTGTTACTTGTGTTCTTTATAATCATGCTAGGTAATGATTAATCTTGGGTAGTATCAACCAATATGGATTGATGCTCCATTTAGAAAATATACTAAAATACTTGTATTGAGATTAGTACATTCAGAAATAGTTACTTTATTGAGTGCTAAAACAATTGTTTAATTTATAATACAATTACATTGTTTCAAGCCAATTGTCATGAAACTCACATAGTAACCATTCATCAATGACTTTTAATTTGTCATTTGTGAAATATATCTTTACTCTCTTAAAGCTTTCTCAGTTTCTTGTGAGACATCTTGCTATACAGAGTGAAGCAGAAACTGCTTTTAATAAACTGTCTTTTAAATTCATAGACTTCATTTATGTGGATGTTTATGAAAAATGCATTGTTAATTTTTCTTAAATATATACACATGTATTCTACGTAATGAATTGAGGAATTTATCATTAAATATCGAAAAGAGTAGGATAAAAGATGAAAACACATTGTTTTAACATTTGTTTTGAGATGGGCGGTGGTGATGCACGCCTTTAATCCCAGCACTCTGGAGACAGAGGCAGGCAGATCTCTGTAAGTTCGAGCCCATCATGGGCTACTGAGTGAGTTCCAGGAAAGGCGCCAAAGCTACACAGAGAAACCCTGTCTCAAAAAAACAAAAAAACAAAAACATTTCTTTTGAATATCAGGATCAGTTAAATAACAAGAAAGTAATAGGTAATGACAGCCTGGAGCCATTTCTGTGTATACGCTTGTAGCAAAATGGAATGTCTTTTAAAACCATGAAAGAGTCAGTAATTTGTCATTTGGATTTTTTATTGAAATAGAACNTGCTTATTTTTTCCACAATATGAGTTTTTAGAGATATGTAATTTTCACATAAGGGTGGTCAAAATCTATATCAATAACAGTTTAAATAGCTAAAACAATTCTGGGACTAACACTGAGAATCTAAATTTTATCAAGAAATTAGCTAAACTTCATTATACAAATTGATGGATTATATAGTTGGGGGTATTGGATTAGTTTATGGATAATTAAACACGGTGTAAAGTAAAGAGCTAAACATTAGAGGAAAATGAAGAATTGTTAGATTCTTTGGACCTAGTGGAACCAGCTGTTGTGAGCATAAAGAGTTGGGTGCTGGGAACTGAATGTGGGTTCTCTGGAAGAGCAGCAAGTAATTTTAATTGCTAATTCATCTCTTTAACCCTTCTTCCTTGTGAATTTTACATTAGATAACTACACTGCTGTGAGCAAAGGAATGGTCAGAAGGAAAAGCAGGCTCAGAGTTGGGAACCTATGAGGAAATGGAGAGATTTTAGTAAAATGTTACAAAATTTCAGTCGAATGGAAAAGTAAGCTCAAGAGACCTATTGTATACCATGCTTACTATAATTAGTACTCATATACTCTGTACTTGAATACATCTAAGAGTAGATCTTAAAATTTTTCATTGCAATAATTTATGTGTTATAATGCATACACTTACTATCTGAAATAAATTATCGTATGACATACACATATAAAAATAGTCATCCAAAATTCATATAATTGTGTTGACTATACTTTACCACAAGTGTGCAAAAAATTAAATGAGGAGAGATGGTGCTGTATTACATGTCTCAAATNATAAAGTTCCACAGTACATGATGGTGCAAAGGTATTGTTAAGGTGGTTTTAAATTTAATATTTTTGNTATATTTAGCTTAAAATACTGATAATAAATCAACAATAAGGAAAGCTGTTTTGGAACCTACTGTATAACTCTAATCAAACTCTACAAAGAAAAGTCAACTACAAACAGGACAAGGTAGTTTAAAAAAATGTTTAAAAAGTTTAGTGTAAATGGTATAAATGCAAAATGAGAAACAAATCAAGTAACAAAGCATTTCTTGCAATCATTGAAAAGAAAATGAAAGTGAATTTTCTAGTTTCTAGATCATTACCATTCTAGGACTGACAGGGGGAATAGGCTTGGAGACCGTGTAGAGTGGTTGGTAACAGATTTAACTGTTTTGTTAAAAATATAATCTCAGATGTGTACAAGCATTCCAAATGAGACATACATATTTAAAGATTCAAATTTAATAACCAGAAATAAGAGGAAACATGTGAATCTTTGTTACAATATTCAGAATGATTGTTTCCAGCTCCATCCATTTCTCTGTGAAATTAAAAAAAATTTCTTAACAGCTGAATAAAATTCCAGTGTGTGCATGTACAACATTTTTGTTATCCATCATCAATCCCTTGATCGCCATCTAGGATGTTGCCATTTCCTGTCTATTGTGAATATCAGTGAACATAGATGAGTGTATAGCTGGATCATGTGATATATATATATACATATATGTGATATATATGTGATATATATGTGTATATAAATCACATACATAAACATACATATTTCTAGCCTTTTGAAGATTGTCTACAGTGACTTCTATAGTAGCTNCACCAGTTTGCATTCCTACCAACAGTGAATAAATATTCTCTTTTCTCCATATTTATGCAATATTTTCATCACTTTTTTATCTTAAACATTTTGACTGAGTTTAAGATAAAAGTGTCAAAGTCATTTTAGTTTACATTTCATTGGTGGCTCAGGATGTTTAACATTTTTAAAAAATAAGTTCTTTGAGAATTTTCTACAATGCATCTGTATAATATTACCCCCCCATCATGTCTCCTTCTTCTCTACCTATGCAAAACTCTGTCTTAATTTTTAAAAAGCTATCAAATACTGTTTGTGCTACTCAAATACTCTGGAATATGTGGTATTTACTACATCATGGTCAATCCATCAGAGGCCACACTCTTAAAGAAAATGGACATCCTTCTCCCAGCAGTTATCAGTTGTCATTAGCTAATTAACTAGGGGTGGAACTTCAGTCTCATCACCTTCCTCCATTTGGGAATTTTTGTCTGGCTTGAGCTTGAGTCTCAAGTCAAGATAAAGCAACTGGAGGCTCTAAGTCAGACAGTTGGCAGGGTTCTGGAACTCTGGGTCACTTGAGATGATGAGAAGATCTCTATGGTGATCTGAAGAGTCCTAGAGGGAAGAACATGAACCAAGAGGAGGTGATGTCTCCCAAGCAGCTGTGGGACTTGAGTAAAACTGGATCTGTGCTACATGTAGTGGCTACANGGTCCTTGGTAGTGAGTATTTTAAGATCCATTGAATAATTTAAAAATACTTCTCATCCATTGGTATTTTACCTTTTGAGAACTCTGTTTAGTTATATGATGAATTTTTAAGGGAGGGAGGAGAAAATGCAGTGATACAAAGGGGAAAGTGAAATAATGGAACAGAAAAGGTCAATGTAGGGATCAAGCTAGAAGGAATATATGGAAGAATAACTAACATTAAAGAGCTCAAACAGTCTCATGAAAAACCACCTTTGCAGAAACTTCCTAAATTATATATGTGTTTCTAAATATATGCATAATTTTCATATATATGTGGGGGGGTTGGGTGGGTTTTTGTGTTTTATAGGTAGTTATCCTATAATGGAGCAACAATGTCATGATGAGACACCACAGACCTACAAACAAAAGTCCAATGTCAGAAATGGATTACCTCTACTAGAGTTATTGGCAAGTGAAGTCCTATAAATCCTCAAATATTACAGTCTATTACCATTGCTCTTGTTTGCCCACCAGATCTTGATGATAAGACTATATTACTTAAAACATCACATGCTTGAGTCATAGAACATGGAGAAATAAAACCAGTATTGATCTGGAAGCTTCATCCCTACCTAGTAGCGTTCATTGTGCTGAGAGAACTGATCACCAATTCTGTCCAGCTGTGAACTCCTGTGAGNTACAATAACTACTTGCCTGGCAAGACTTCCCCCACTGGTGCAATAGTGGCACAAATATCATGAAAGTAAACAATTACTTTCTGATTTGATTTAAAGCCTGCTCCTCAAGATTGAGCCTATACCTGCCATCTCTCTTTCCCTTCCCCTCTTCCTCCCTTTCTCTTCCCCTTCTCCCTGTTCTTTTTATCAGAANAACTGAAGGACCACTCCCTCATTGGGGTGGAGATTGTGTGCAAGTGGTGTATGATGCTTCATGTTCTTATAGGACTGAAAAGGAGACTTTTGGAGATGAAGGTCAGTTCCCNTGCAGTCTCAGAGCAGTAGATACCACTCTAAGAGGTATGTTGGTCCTGTCATCAGAAGTATCCAGAACCTAATATCTCACAGGTGATCAGTGAAGTCAACTTTCCTGTCCAGAGCTTCTCAGTCCACCTGGGGCTTTTAGGTCATAAAACTCTTCATAAGTACTCTACCACTGAATCCTTAGCCTTAATTTAAACTCAAGTATCATTCTTGCTCAAACATGTTAAACATATTTGCTTTGGAAATGTGAAGTCATCTACTACAAATAAAATGTTTCAAAAAACTTCCCAATTCACCAATTTCAGTATAATTTATACTGTCATTTTTGTTTGTAACTCCTAGAGTATCCTGATTTTCATAGTTATGCATGTCACTCATACTTTAAATTTAAATGCATAATCTATATAGCCCTGGAAGTTAGCATGCTTGTAACAAGGTATCTTCATGAAAAACCCCATAGGTAACAAACCTGTAATGGTTCAAGTTTGTTATAGCAAGCATCAGAGTAATTGCATGTAACATATACATATATATATGTATATATATTACCTTAGATTTCTTTCATTTGTTTATTTACTTATTATTTATTTATTTATATTGAGATAGTACATCACTGTGTAAAGTGGCTTGCTGGGAGCTCCATATGTAGATCAGGTTGGCTTCCAACTCATAGAGGTCTACCAGTTTCCATCTCCTTAGTGCTGGAACTAAAGTGGCACCACTCTTGACCCTCATCTTAAATTCTTTAAATAGCCTCCATATAACTTATAATACAGAATACAAAGAAAATATTTTTATACTGTACTTTGCTGAAAAATTAAATGAAGTAGTCTATGTATGTTCATTACAGATGTTATATTTTTCAAATACTTTCAATCCTTTGTTGAATCTGCAGGTGTGGAACCTATAGACACAGTGGACCAATAACATATACAACTAGTCAGGGGCAGGATGGTTTTCAGAAAGCATTCAGAAAAACTGAACTCACATTCTTGTAACATGGATTGCTAAACAGTCTTTTTAATAGAAAACCTGGAGCCAGATGTTGAGGTGAAAGATGAAAGATCAGAGAAGCAGAGCAAGCCAGCCACAAGTTCTTACCTCTACAAAATCCTCAGTCTCAAGAAAGAGAGTTCCTGTTTCCTTATGCTTTATATACCTTTCTGTGCCCTGCCATCACTTCCTGGGATTAAAGGCATATGTCCTTCCCAAGCAAAGACATGAGATTTCAAGTGCTGGGATTAAAGGTGTGTGTTACCACTACCTGGTTCTGTTTCACTCATGTAGCCCAGTNTGGCCTTGAATGGATCTCTGCCTCTTGAGTGATAGAATTAAAGGTGTGTGCCACCACTGCCTGACCTCTATGTCTAATTTAGTGGATGGCTCTGACCTCTGATCCCCAGGCAAGCTTTATTGGGGTACACAATATATCACCACATTTCCCCTTTTTTGTCTAAAATAATAAAATGTTATAATATAAGAAAAACTATATACAATAAGTACAGTAAGTATATAAAATATATACAATAAATACATCAACAATGTCTAGTCCATTTGCATTTGACAAATTCAGAGAAAATGCTCCATTATTTANCCTATCTTTGTGAATCCAAAGGATTGTATCTAATTCATCTTCTATCCTAANTTGCATTACCAACCCCAAACTATCTTTTGATGTCTTTCAAACTTATACACTTTACACCTCTTTAGTGAGTTTCTTTTCTGAATTTGTTAACAAGGCTGTAACTATAACTAATCTTCAATTCCCTCAGACACCCAAGAAGGAAATAATATTACCTAAGTAAGCAGGAAGTGCAAACAAGCTACTTTCAAAAAATGTGAGAAATGACAGAAACAGCTGGCTGCCTCCTGCTTGGGAGAAATCACCCAAGATTTCTCTACAGCATTGGGGCATTCATTTTCAGCCTACTAGCCTAGCATATCTGACAGACTCATCTGTGAAGCAGGATTTCTAAAGAGCTTTCCTACCTTGTCTTGGCAAGGTTTGGGAGTTCTTTCTTTTGTGTCTTTGTTGTCCATTTTGGACAGCATACTGTCAGCAGTCAAGAC
The DNA here is from genome assembly GCA_001675575.1 of Neotoma lepida. Classification (NCBI taxonomy): domain Eukaryota; kingdom Metazoa; phylum Chordata; class Mammalia; order Rodentia; family Cricetidae; genus Neotoma; species Neotoma lepida. The sequence goes on from LZPO01009556.1 coordinate 17,555, forward strand.
AAGGGCACTTTCTTGCCTAGTGGATAACTTTTGCCACATAGAAAGTAAACTCCATATGGAGTTTCTTCAATGTCATCATCTTCTCTGAGGTAGATTGGTGCTGCCAAGAGCAGTCATGTCTCATAATCATAAAAAAGAAAACAGGGTGCCGGGCCCCAGGGTCCCCCGGGACTCCGCGGTGGCTGCCGGCGCCAGACCGAGGGAGGGCGGGGCGCGTGTGTCCGCGCTGCCCGGCACTCTGGCCGGGCGCCTCCTGGGATGCGGGGCGCAAGGCGGGCAGCTGGGCTGGATTCGCCGTGCGGGCCGATGCGGGCGGGCTCCGGATCGGGTCGTGGCTGGGGCTGGTCACTGCCATGGGCAAGGGTCGNGGCCCCCGGGAGGCGCCTCCCGCGTGTGCCTGGCGCTTGTTGCGCCCTGCGTTCCTCGAGAGCCAGCGGGTGCAGGTCGGGCCCAGTTCATGGTTCTCCAGAATGACAGCTCCCAAGATTGACGTAGACCAGATAGTTGGACCAACAACCATTAAGACTGTCGGAGTAAGCCCAGCTCTGGGTCCATCGTTATAACCTGTGAACAGGATGTGAAATGGGCTGACTCGTAAGCCCTGCCTCCCAGCACCCAGCCTGCCTGCTAGGATGTTCCTCATGAACGCCCCTCCAGTGGTGGCGCTCCAGTCCAGATGGGAGGCCTTTGGCCAGCCCAGGAGCTTCTGCTTTCCCGACTGCTTCTCAGAGTGTGAAGAGGACACCTCCAGGGCCTCAGTGAGTGCCAGGGTACAGATGCTTATCAGCACACTGC
>LZPO01009557.1:0-18322 GCA_001675575.1 Neotoma lepida
GAATTTCTAAAAACTTGGAATGTTAAAATATCATGTTTTATGAGAAATTAGTATTAAGAATTTCTAAAAACTTGGAATGTTAAAATATCATGTTTTATGAGAAATTAGTATTAAGATGAGACCTTGAGGATAAATAATAAAGGAAAGAGATATGTTGGTGTGTCAATTTGACAAGATGGCCAATTGCTCTAGCTAGTTTTTTTCAACTTGATACAATCTAGAGTTATTAGGGAAAACGAACCTTAAATGAGGAAAAGTCTCCATCAGATTGCCTATAGGCAAGTCTGTGGGACCATTTTCTTGATTAATGATTGTTGCATAGAAGCCCAGAGTACTCTGGGTGGTGTCCACCTTGGGTAAGTACTATCAAGTTGTATAAGGAAGCAAGCTGAAAAGGAAGCTAATAAGTAGCACTCTTTTACAGCAGCTGTTTCAGTGCCTGCCTTCAAGTTCCTGCCTTGAATCCTTGCCCTGACTTCCCTTGGTGATGGAGTGTCAAACCTGACAATTATAAGCTGAAACAAGTCCTTTCCTCCTCAAATTGCTTTTAGTCATGGTGTTTTCTCACAAGAGCAGAAACCCTAAGACAGTGTGATTGCTCTGAGGGAGGACAGAAAATAAAATAAGCAGCATTTGTTGTACATATGTGAGAGTCACACAAATTTATCTTATTTCATGAATTTAGGGCAACTATTTACTTATTTACTATATTAGAGGTAGAAGGTAGACATTTGTGAGAGCTCTTTGTATTACAATAATATTTACCCTAACAACTTTTAAAAACCCTATTTAAGTAATAGCTAATTATTTCCCATTTACTTAATTTATAGCATTTGCTTTCACAATGTCACCAAAATCTTCATAAGATGAATTTTGTACATATCTAATTGCTTTTATCTCTAGGTCAAATGCTACATAATTGTCTAATGCTCCATAAAAATAAGTTTATCAATTTCAGACCGAACTATAGGGAAGAATTGCCTATTTCCCCAAACTTAGACTATATAATTCATAGTTTCTATAGGAAGCTTTAAAATGCACGTACCTTTTCAGCCAACTATTTTACATCTAAAAGTTTTTCCTTAGGACAGAGTGGGCACTTGTTTCAGAAGGTACTGTTTAAAACCTTAAGTTAACCCCAAAAGCTCAACATGCATGGGTTTTGAAAATAATATACATGTGTATGGTGACAGAGAAAGATAAGATATGTTAACATGGAAAATGTTTAAAACATTTGTGTAAGATAAGAGTAATGTTGGTGGAGTGGCACCTCGTAAACAAGAGCAAGGGACTTTGTAAAAATAAACCACACACTGGAAGAACTAAACTTCTGTGAACATTGGGAGGTGAGTATGATTATGAGTAGATGTGTATAGAAGTATAAAAACAGAATCATTTGAAAATATTATGAAAACAGAATCATTGGAAAATATTACTTTCAGATTATTTTTAAACCATATACACATTCGTTTGTTCATTACTTTTCATATCTCAGACAATGCAATGATTAAAGACTTCTAAATTATAAGAATTATTCAGATTTTTTCCTCTCTTTTGCTTTATTCAAGCAAAAAGTTTGATGTGATATGTGAGAGACTTCTATGTTGAAATGGAATGTTAGAAAAAAAAGGTATGAAAGTGCTATTGACATATATCTGACACTTTTCAAGCTATTTTTATTTTTACTTAAATATTGATTTTGCGCTCTCTCTCTCTCTCTCTCTCTCTCTCTCTCTCTCTGTGTGTGTGTGTGTGTGTGTGTGTGTGTGTGTGTGTATGTATGTGTGTGTGTCCAGAAAGCCCCAGTTATTCACCTGTCTATAATTATATCCACCCCAGTGCTGGGATTATAGATATGTACCATGCCTGACTTGTACACTGATAATATGGCTTTGCACTCAGGATCTCATGCTTGTGCGGCAAGCCCTTTCCCAGCTGGGTCATCTTCCAAATCCCATCAAAATGTTTTAACTAGAAAAATCAATGTGAATCGGAGTGTTTCTAAATATTTTAGCATGTGTCAATTTTGTTTCAGAGGCTTTATTTAGAAAACTATTTTATATTATATCATGATAGTTTATAAAACTATCATCAGGTAATAAACTGTAAAATATTTTTAAGGCACATATTCCTGGGAACTCTCAAAGTCTGGGTATATAGTCAAATTTAATCTCATATCCAATTATGTTTTCTATGAAAGAGCCTGAAAAATTCCACTTCCCTTGGTATTCAATAGAAATTTTCATAAATTATTCCTTATGGCTAATACAATGTAATTTTCCAAAAATGGAAATGAAATATAGAAATGGCTCTACTTCAACAGTGGTCACCACAATAATCCACTAACTACACTGTCTAAATACTTTAGTCTTCCCAGGCTTTTCCTATTTGCCTGGAAATGAGTATAAATGGAAGAAGATCTGGACAACGTGGACAGGTGAATAACAAAAGTGTCACTCTGACACTAACCTTATTGCATAGGTAGAAGCTGTAACCATGAGGAACAGTACCACCACCATGCAGACACCCGTCAGACCCGGAACTGTAAAAACATTTACAAGCAGGTTTTAATTTCATTCATACTGGGAAGAAAGTTCAAAAATTATGATCTTAAAGTCTAAGGTATAGTATGTTATTCAGAGCAAAGCAAAATCAAATTTTATTTCTCTGTATATACACACCCTCAAACAAGCTATTAAGAAAACCAGTACAGCCTCAAAGTATTTCAGACAAGGCAGCCTTTTGTTCTTGGAGTAGAAGAGTCCAGTCCTGCATTGCCAAGTGCTCTACTCATAATGGTGGGGGCACACTTACTTCTGCACATACATACTCTACCAAATGAGATGAATTAATGCTAGAGCAGTTAGTTTCTATGACTTCCGCCACAGTACTCACCTCCTTTACTCTGTTCTGTCCTTGTATGGAACAAGCACCTCCCTTCTACATCAATTTCAAGAAACGTTTTAGACTTCAATACTTGGAATAATTTTTTATTAGTTCTTTGGAAATTATACACAGTGTGCTTTCATTATACTCACATTCCACCCCATTCCTCCAGAATCATTGTTTCCTCTCCCATCCAACTTCGTGTCCACTCCTTTTTTCCCCCTTTTCCCAATAAGGCCAATTTGTACGGCCCAAATATTCTTAGATCTGTGGTTTTCTACTGGGATGTGGTCGATTTATCAGGGACTATACTTTTACAGAAAATTGATCCTTCCTTTCCTTGCAGCAAAGAACTGCCAATAGCTACTTGGCTAGGGGTAGAACTCTGTGTCCAACTCCCCACTGCATGCTAGGATTTGGCCTCTTTTAGACTTGCACATGTCTTGACCATGCTGTTACACTGCTGTGAGTTCGTCTGTGCAGCTGCCTCGCTGAATCCAGAAGACACTCCTTCCTCGTAGTTGTCCACCTCCTCTAACTCTTACACCCCTTCCACTCCTTCCGCAGTGCTCCCTGAGTCTTTGGAGGAGAACCATTTTAAAGAAAAGAGTGTTTAATTAATGCTGCCATTAATTTACTATAGCTCTTCATCTGGAAGTAAGATTTCCCTCATCTACACTGGCATGTCACTATTGGCTTGTCACTATGTAGGTCTTGTGTAGGCAATCAAATTGTTAATGTTTCATGGGTGTAAATTCCCTGTCATATAAAGAAGACATGATCTTGAAACAAATGTTCTGGCTCTCTGGCTTTTATAATCTGTCTTCCCCATCTTTTCTATGATAGGCCCTAACTGTGGTGGTATTTGAAGAAAGCTTCTAGATGTATTTTTTCTTCATATCAAAAGCATTGTAGGTTTTGTGAGATAACTCAGCAGGTAAAGGTGCTTGCCACCAAGCCTGATAATTTAAGTTTCAGTCCCATAGTTCACAAAGTGAAAGGAGAAAAACAACTCCCATAAATTGTCCTCTGATCTACACCCCTCTCACACAGACATTATGACATCCCCCACAGACAAATGTCTACAAAATATAAAACTAATGCTGATATAGTATACAATACTGATATAGTATTTTATAATATAGTATTAAAATAAAATATAGTATAAAATACTCTGATATAGTATAAAATTCATTTAAATTAAAAAGAAAACCTGCAGACATGTTAAAATTAATGTTTGTTTATGGTTACAAATTTAGCATTAGACCATACACCATGTCTAGAATGAAGAGCTAGCATATATATATATATGTAAGCTAAAGTGTAAATAGACCCCTTGTTATTATTGTAAAATGAATTACTCTGCCTATCTTGCTACATTTTTTTTAATTCATAAACTCACATAAACAGTATTAAGTCCTAAATTCCCCATATGAGGGACTCTGAAATTGGCCTGAAGAAAGAATTATTCAACTGATTCTGTCTGGAGAAGTCTATGTACTCCCCACTTGTCTTTTTGTTGTGGCATCACCTATGAGGCAGAAAAGCTTTCATTGACAGGAAACCACGAAAGAAATAATCCAGCTTGAAACAGTGTAAGGACAGTGCTCGTGTGCATCATTCAGATTCCAAAATGTTTACAACTAGACAATAATGATATCAGAATAATCACTATGGTAGAAATACATTTCACTTTAAAAAGCCACATGAAAAACAAGGGATCTAATTTTTGCACTTCAAGGTTTGAGTACTTTTCCAAATACACAGACTTAATGCCATCAGGAACCATGTCCTTGCCTGATGCTCCTAATCCAAACCATATCTTCTGTGCAGTTTTTTCCTGTAGTATTCATTTTACAGTACCTTTTCCATTCCCTCTAGGTAAGTGATTGCTTCCCAGCCACATGGGAAGAAATCAATCCACCTCACACTGAAGGACAGACAATAGACTATTTAAAAGCAACATCCCTGATTGGCCTGCTTCCCAAGTAGCTACTCCAAGAAACAAGCATATAGCAACCCAAATGCTCATTTGAGAATATTCATAGCTCTTTTTAATAGTCATGGAATATAGATATTCACAATAACATCGATAGATAAGTATAGAAAGAATTGTATTTTTATACATATCTGGAAAATTAATAAGCAATAAAATAGGAACTATTGATGGATTAAACATCAACATAGATGAATCCCCCAAATTACTAGATTGAGTAAAAGAAGCTAAGTTATTTCACCTCTAAAATGTAGAAATGTGCTGATTAGTTTTTATGTAAAGGTCAAGAATTTTCATGTTATCTTTTAGTTATAAAAAGCAGCTGAGTCACTAGAAGGGACAGAGGATAAGAGGAATTATTAAAGGACATACGTAAGAGCAGGGTAATGGAAATATTTGAAGTATTGATTTTGGTAAAGATCAACACATATGCATATTAAGGCAATTAAATAGTGTGTTTTCCATACATGTGTGATTTAGTGAATGTTAGTTAAGTGTGGAACGATTTGAAAAACAAACAAACAACAACAAAAACCTCTACTTGAGCCTTAAACACCATGTAAGTGTTAGAATCCATGATTGTTACATACTATAAAATTTGTGATCAGATGGACTTCCCTGATAATTTCATTATGCCTTCATGAATTATTTCAGTGTGAAGGTTTCCTGTGTTATTCTGGACCTGCCACATTTGGTCAATGAATATCTGTCTACAAACTATCTTAATGGAAGAAAACCCCCAAAATGGGTATGTTTGGAATACAGCTACAGTTTTCCATTTCCTTAAGATACTCACTTCTGTTACTCAAGAGTCGTAAGCATTCTTTGAAGAGTCACAAGTCACAGTAGTGTAATAAAGCATCTCAGAAGAGCTACAATGAAAAATGTGCTGAACTCAAATATTTCCTCACATTGACTAGAGAATTTTCTGCATGAAGCAGAACATGGAAAATATGTAGGAAAAACCTGGGAAGAGAGGGGGAGAGAGAGGGGAGGAGAGAAATAGCAGGCTTGACTCTCCTGTCATTGGAAGATGGAAGAGAAGTCCACAAGCACCTAGCCAAAGCTCAAAATGGCCTGACATTATGGTCTTGTAAAGATCTCTAAAGCCATAAGCTTGCTGAATCTCATCTGAAAACTAGAGAGAATAAATTTAATGATTTTTACTTCTTTTGATGAAATTATATTTTTATCTAAAACTTGTTGTTGCTTTTTTTCTGTATACCCAAATTAATTCTACAGTATTTTTTAAACCCAGTATACAAATATTGGGTTTCATTATAACATTTGCACTCATACTTTGTTCCTGTTGAATCTCCTCCCTGCTTTCCTCCCCCTGTCCTCCTCCCTCAGGCCCCTTAACCTCACCAAGCTGGTCACTTCCGCTTTCAGGTCAAACACTTTGTATTGCCCTCTTTTTCCCATTCCACCCCTTAGGATTCGAACCCTCCTCCCTCCATGATTTGGCTGTGGGAGAAAACACACAGGCTTTCTCTCTCTGGCTTATTTTGCTTAAAATAACTTTCAGTGCAAACTACTTTCTGTAGATGTCATGATTTTATTTTTCTTCAAGGATGAATAAAATCACTCACATGTGTGTACCATGTTTTCTTTAGCTGTTCACCTTGGCTGGTTCAATTTCTTAGCTGCTGTGAGTAAGGCAGCAAAAAACAAACAAAAAAATGGATGTGCAGAATTCTGTCTCTCGAATTGATTAAGAGTCCATATAGTTTAGACTGAGTATGAAGCTCAATCATAGACTGTTTGCCCAGATGGTGCAAGCCCTGAATTCAATCTCACAAAACTGATTGCTAGTCAAAATTTATAAAGAAGATTATTTCATTCAGATAAATGAAGAAGAAAAATATACAATTGGTAAAGATAATCAATTATAATTGTAATAACTGAAAAGGTAAGGGTTGAGACAACCATAAAGAAACTCCAGGTCTTAGTTTAAGCAAGTAAACAGGCAAAAATTGGCTGTCTTACTATGTGGAATGTTGTGTAGATCTCTGCATCAAATTAGAGACCAACAAGTGGATTTTGTGTTCAATTAGTTATTGGTGGACATTTAAAGTGTATCATTAGATACTTAATATAAAATGAAGCTGGTCAAAAAAAAATCTTGGTCTTTGGTGGGATCCAGGTAGATTAAGCAACATAGAAATTACAGCATAGGGGACTCTAAGTGATAAATATTGAATCATCCCTGAAACATTGAATGGCTTCTAGCATACCCTTGGCTAGCAGCTAAGTTCTAATCCATTAGCCACTTATGGACACAAATTCTAAACTTGCTTACATGAATTATACTTATTTATCTGAAAGTACTTGAGCCTCTCAAATAATAAAGCCAAACATATACTTATTTTTTTGGAGAAAGAAAATTGGTACATGTATCCTTATTTATTTATATCTACTCATATGAAAATGATTAATTAGTAGCCTTTACAATACATAATTGAAGCAAACTGCCCTACCTAAATGACCTTGAGTGAATATTCTTAAAAAGGAATAATCAATCACAAATGGAAAACGTAACACAGCTCCAAAACAAAAGTTATTTTAATGACTTTCTCACGGGTTTTAAGATTGTATTTTGCTTATCAGTTCAAAATGACTCACTTATTAGAACTTCACTGACACCAAGAGTCTGGTGTTTTCCCCCTAAACTTTGAGAGCAGGTACTCAGGACGTATGTATTACCTTCCACAGCACCAGCTACTGCCACAATCCAAAGCAGGCCTTCAGGAGGCATGAGAGTTATAGTCTTTTCATTCAAAAAACTTGCCAAAGAATGTACACCAAACCAATGTGACTGATTACTTTCACTCTTTATTCGAGCGCCAAACTATCTGTTTTCTTCCCTCAGTTGGCACTGCAGAATCATAGCTAAACTATTAGCTAAACATCACTTATAGAAAGTTATAATTTAACATATATCAACTGTCTGTAATTTGACTATGCTTATTTCCAAAGACCTTTGCTTGTTAATCTAAGGAATAACAATGGATAACACTTACCAGTTGTGAAGAGAAGCTTTCTAGGATCCTGAGAAAAGAAAAGAAGAAAATATTTGACTGGAATATAGAATGCTAATGTCATAAACCTTTGCAAGAGTTTTGCAAGATGTGTAGACTTGTATTAGGAATTAGAGCACCACTCTTCCAGTGTGAGTAACAGACTCAATTACGTCTCAGGACATTTTTGCATCATAAAAAGCTAAACTGCAGAAGTCTTCCTACCTCAGAAACAGAAAGCACTGGATAAGATGGAAGGCCTGATCACTGATCTGATTACAGGCTGTCTGTAATGTTTATTTTTCAATGACTTTGACACTCAATAACTTAAGCTACAATATAAAATCAAATATGTATTATGTTCTTGTTATATTGTCCAGAAGATTGTAAGCCTAGAAATTCATTATTGTCCTGACTCTACAATTAAGATAGCTTTTAAATACATTATGTTCAATGCTCAAAAAAATAAATTTTAATTCTATAAACACAGGCAGGGCATGGTGGTGCATGCCTTTAAACCCAGTACTCAGAGAATCAAATGCAGATGGATCTCTGTGAGTTTGAGGCCAGCCTAATCTACAATGTGAGTTCCAGTACAGCCAGAGCTATACAGAGAAATCCTGTCTCAACATGCCCCCCCCCAAAAAAAAGGAATAAAAATACCGAGACAGTGGAATATTGGACAACTAAAATAAATAGGTAGTATGAAAATAGGAAAACTACTATAAGTGTTTAAGAAGTATAAATTACAGAAAGAGGAGCAAAAAAGGAAATGCTACACAAAGGAAATTGTAGTGGGGACTGGAAACAAGCAACCACTGAAAACATGGGAAAAGGCTGGAGGATACCATAGGGAGGGGAAGTGGAGATGAAAGAAACGGAACTCAGTCTGAAATCATGACATGTAGAGAGCTGTCACTTGACAAGCTAGGAAGCTAGATTCCCCAAGGAATCTCAGTGCTTTACACAGTATATAATCACCTAGTGATCCTTTAAAAATAGCAATGCCCATGCATCACACCAATTAAATCATATTGATGTTTTCAGATGATCCTAGAGGCAAGGAATTTATCAAAAGTGGTTGGAGGTATTCAGTTTTACAATGTGTTTTGTCATTTGTTTCCTTTTAGGAAAACAATCGAACAAACAGAGCAGTGTTGACTGTGAAAGTCCTAATGGTATGTGGAAGAGAAAATGGAGTCTGGAATGAGAGGAATATTTAATGAGAGGTTAAGTCACTGTCATTCATCACAAAAGGGCCGGAAGACAGAGCAGATTGGCTTGGTTGCAGCCATGGCCCTGGGAAGCAATGACTATCTGAAGAGGATGTGAAAGTTCTGAGCAACAGAGACCTAACCAGGGCTGCACATGCGCTGTGCATCTGGCTCTGGCTCAGTACATAACCTCATCTCATGATCAAATAAGAGATCACAATGAAAGAACATCATCCCTAGGTCATATGTCACATGCTAGAAAATTCAGCTCAAGGTCATCTATTTCATGGAAACAAAAGCATCATACAAACACACTAACATTTTAAGTCAAATAAATTCATTCTTTAGTATCCACAAATAATCAACCTACAGCTATGCCCTTTTCCCCCAGCACAGTAAGCGATTTATTAAAGTATTTTTATCTGAGATTGGCACTGTCGACACTCTCAGCTACCTGAGAGGAATTAGACAAAAACTGTTGGGAGTCAGAAAGTAAACCTGAGTGGCAACCTTCTGAATAGTGCAGGATATAAAAAGTAGACATTGCAATCTCCCGTTTTCAGCAGGAGAAACTATAGAATAGTAATTACCTGCAATTTCTATTGAAAGGGAATAAAACTCAACTTGACAACTGCATTTTAAAAGCACTCAAAGGAGCAGCAAGGTACAAATTTTCTGTCAAAATCACAGACCCTCATTAGTTATCTAATGACAAGTGAAAGGAAAATGGAAGGGCAGGGACCACCCACCTCATTTTGGTATCTTGCTGCATTCAGTTCAAGGAAATCTTCACTATAGTTCACTGAGAAGTTGAGGGCATTCATCAAGTGGGCAGCCACATGCACACCTAGGGAACCATACCCAGTATAAGTCAGTGGGCTTTCCACACACTCTCTTTGGCTAGAAGCTATCAGTTCTCCATAAACAATTAAGGATTTAAGGATCAAACTCCAATAGTTATCTAAGCAATGAAATATTAGGGTGAAATTATTCTAAAACACAAAATAAAAATCATCTGCATGTAGATAGTTTACTAAATTTTAAAAAGCTAGATTAAAATAACCATAGTGATTTAGGTCAAGATCTAGAGAAGAGTCTCACTCAATGTCTCTCCCATCTCTCCCTCTACTCCTATCTCTCTCTCACTCTCTCTCTCCCCCTCCCACCCTCTCTCCCTTCTGCCCCTCCCTTTTTCCCTCCCTTCCTCCCTCTCTTTCTCTCTCTCCCAATGTTCTGTGTCTACTATCAATACAAGCATTCATTTGTTTACTAAATCAGTTCCTGGAGATCTCTGTATTGCACATCCTTCATCTTTCCCATTGCTCCAGCCTACTCTGTCTTATATACTTCACTATCATCCATCCCAATCTCAGCCTACTGAACGGCTTTTATCCAGCTGAAGTTTTTCACAACCAATAGATAATTCTTTAAGCTCAACAGTAAAGTGTTGAGAGGCATGTCATGGAAGAAAAAACTAGGGAAAACAGTGATCACCACTTGACAAACATCCCACCTATAACAACTGCCAACACAACGCTCACCTATCTCTGAGGGAATATAAAAGATGCATGCATCAGGGAATTACAAAAGGTCTGAGACAACTCATTTTGTCAGAGCCAGGGAAGAAAATTATCTCAAGACAGGCAAGCAGGGAACAAATGATCTGTTCAATGAAGCTGCCATATCTCCTCCTTCACCAATCTAGTTGTGTAGTTTAAGTGAGTATAAACTAACATTCTATTATGATGCATTGACTAAAGAAATGCCTGTAGCTTTGGTCCTATAACCTGTCTACTAATCTTAAGTTTATCTCTAAAATGATGGAGACAGAAAAGAAAGACATACATGTTTTGTAGTTGCTAATAAACCATTACAGTTTAAAATATAATATATGAAGTTTACTGGTTCAAAGGAAAAATGGCCTGGAAACTAGACAAGCTTACAATCCCTGAAACTTAAGACTATAACATACAGAAACACTACGAACTATGGATTACCCACAAAGACCAATAAAGGCAAGAGATGCTCAAGATGCCAAATATCCTAGAAGTTTACTTTTAGGACTTATAAGTCAGGCAATCAAGTTAGGCATGAAAGAAGAGTTGCATTAAAACCAGAAAGATTCAAAAATTGCCATGAAGTTACGGTGCTCAAGAGAATGTGTCACTGGCAGAAAAATATACAAATGCAACAAAGGAATAGAGAATCCAAAATTCAACTCAAATGAATATAATCCACTAATGTTTTTACAAGGATGAGAGACAACCAATGGAAGAAAGAGTAGGGTTTCAACACATAGTTCTGGAACAACTGAATATTAAGACCATTAAAAATTCAACACAGAGCGATGCTTTGAAGTGTTTAGCGTTTTTTGTTTGTGGTTTCTGCATTTTCAGGGTTACACTTCTTTTTAAATATTTTAATTTATTTGTTCTTATTAATGTGTGTATTTGCATGAGTGTATGCACAATTGTGCGTGTGAGTAAGTGCCCATGGAGGCCATAAGATGGTTCTAGATCCCTTGGAGCTGGAGTTTCTGGCTTTTGTGAGCAACCAGATATGGATTTGAATTCCAGTCTTCATGACTGAGCAGCACTCTTAAATGCTGGGGCATCTTTCTAACCCCCTTGTCTTTACATCTAAAATTTAAGTTTTTAATCTACTTTTGAGTTGATTTTCATTTGGAGTTAGAGTTATGCGAAGACCCAGTACACTGAGCACAATTTAATGGCAAGGCTCTTGATCATCCACTATGTTTTTGGCACCTATATAGAAAATTACTTGACTGCAGCTGCATGGCATTATTTCTGAGCATACTTTTTTGTCTGTGTGTCTTTTTATTTAATTTTTTTAAGTGACAAATTTTCTGGTCTGTGTGCACATACATACAACAGTCCATACGTGGAGGTCCAAGAACAACTTTCAAGAGTCAGTTTTTACTTTCCACCTTGCTGAGGCAAGGTCTCTTTTCTTTATACTGCACAGCATAATCTAGGCTAGCTAGCCAGCCTTGTGAGCTTCCAGCTATTCTCCTATCTCTGAGATAGCAATAAAGAGTTCGGGGGCAACTGATCCATACCACTACATCTGGTTCTCTGTGTGGGTTCTGGTCAAACTCAGGTCAAGAGGCCTGTGTGGAATGTGCTTTTACCCACTGAGTCATCTCAGAGACTCTCTATGCCTTTTTTATATGCTAATATTAAGTTCTCTTTTAAAAATGTGTATTTATATGCCAGTTTGTGTCTGTGTATACATATACCACATGTGCGCATGTGCCTGTGGAAACTAGAAATGGGTGTTGGATCCCCTGACTCTAGAGTTACAGGCAGTTATGACACACCCAAGGAACCCAAGCTATCTCTCTAGCCCTGCATTATGCTCTTGATTTCTATACTTTTGTAATAAATTGAATCAAAATTGAAGTTAGAGAGCATAATATCTCCATCTTTGTTTTTTTTGCTCATGACTGCCTTGGCTATTCAGTCTGTTTTACTTTCTTCTCACTTCCACATAATTGATAATTTATGGCATTATATTCTCTGATTCTGTGCGAAATGTCATTAATATTTTATGGAAATTACATGGAATCAATAAATTAATATTTTGACTCAATTCAAAGAAATAATCTATAAAAAATGACTGATAAACTATACAGCATTAAAATTTAATTTTTTTTCTTCTAGGAAAGAGTCAAAGGATGAGAACACATGCTGCAGACTGGGCAAAAGCACTTCAAAAGACTTAAAGTCTGAGAAGGGACTCTTTCTTGTTTGGTTTGGTTTGGTTTTCTCGAGACAGCGTTTTTCTGCATAGCCGTGGCTGTCCTTGAACTCCCTCTATGTAAAACCAGGCTGGCCTCCAACTCAGAGATCAATCTGCCTCTGCCTCCTAACTGCTGGGATTAAAGGTGTGAACTACTTAAAACAATAATCTAAAAAAATCATCTGATTAAAAGATGAATCAAAGATCCTCACAAAAGGAGATATGAAAATGATAAATAAGCATATGAAAATGTTTCACACTTGGTGTCATGAACTGCAATAACGTAAATCAGTTTCATAAAAGAATGGCTGAAATCTAGAACACAGCATATCAGATGCTAACATGGGAACTCTGTTTCACTGATGGGGGGATGGCCTCTTTGGATGATAAAATTCAACTTATCTTCCTCTCACACTTACCCAAAATACTTAAGAACCATATATCCACAAAACACATACATGACATATACACAGGAAATAGAGACAGATTCAGAGACAGAAAAGGGAGAGAAGGAAAGGGTGACAGAGACACAGACAATATTTTACAGCGACTTCAACCATAATTGAAAAAAGTTAGAAGCAACCAAGATGTACGCAAATGAATGAACTGTTGAACTGTAGTTTATCCGGACAGTGAAATAAATACCAGTGAACTCTGAAATGATAGGAGCCATTAAGTGATAAAAAATACAGGAATGAACTTAAATTTATATGATCTAGTGAACAAGGCAAATCAGAAAAGCCAATGGCCAATGCATTCTATGGTTCTAGCTATCTGACAATCAAAAAAAAATGACAAAACTATGTAGACAGGAAAAGGATAGTGTCAGAGAGAAGAGAAAGACAAACTGGCAGAACACAAAGTGTGTTTAAAACAGTGGAAATAGTCAATATGATACTGTATTGATAGGTACATGTCACTATATATATGCTCAAACCCATAGCATACTGTGTATAAATGTTCAAGATTAAAACTTATATTGAATCAACTTTTAAGAGTTTCTCACTTTATATTTGCTAACTTGAAAGGAGTCAAGATAAAATTACACAAATTTAATCTATTCTTCTACCCAATTATCGATATGAAAAATGCTTGCCAAATACATATTGAGCTAGCATCATATTTCTAAATGAAAATCTCACATTCTAATTTTCATTCACATAAAGTCATACAATATTACTTTTAAGCTTGGAAAAGCTTAGTCTCCTTATTTTAAACTTTACAAATGAAATTATTTACTATTACAAGAAAATCACTATGACTTTGGGTTCAGCACCTGGACAACAATGCAAAATGCCGTAAGAAACACCCATGTCCTGTAGTTCCCTTCACAACTTTTCCACTTCACAAAAGAGCAGCTAACATATATAATTAGAAAATCATCAAATAAGCTCATGATAGGTGAAAACATACAGAAGAAACTCAAATATTCTACATCAGTAAAATATACAATACTAATAAAATCATGCTTTTCAGCTTTCTCACCTGAGAAAATACAGATTGTTATGCCACAGGTTATGTGGAATGTCTTACTTTTATCCAATAATCTTCTTGTTCTCCTGCTTGGAACCTAAATAAAAATGAATTAATATGGTAAGAGTAATCCAACCAGTCAAAATATGTACAAATTTTTCCATTACATCGTTCCTAGTATCATCAAAAATTTGTAAATACAACACAAGTCTATTAGTCAAAACTGAGATAATTATGACATAATTATTCACTGAAGCAATCCAAATGAATGTGAGAAGGTATATTATTGATTTGAAAAAAACTGAAAGACATACTGTTAGATAAAAATATTAGAAACTACACTGTGATCCTCTGTTCTTCAAAGCAAATGTCAGTGCACTTAAATGTCTGTGTTGGCATTTGTCCCCACCTGTCCTCATCAGTGGTTCTGTTGGAACACAGTTAGGTGAAACTGTCTGATAACTTCGCATATTTTTTTTAAATCTTTAAGTTTGATAGAATATATGACTTCCTTTGTGTTGCAAAATAATTTTTTTAAGTTAGACCAATTGAATCTGTGGTTTTAAATACCTGCTCAATTTTGTAGAAAAATGATTGCCAAGAATCTTTGAATATCTGTGCTTCATACTAGGCAACAACTCTTTAAGGCTATTACCTGCTGAGAAATCTAGGAGGAAACTTTTCACTTCCTGCCAATTATTTTCCTTCTCTTCATGCCAAGCCAATGGCCAGCCAGAGGGATCGAATCCTAGCCTTTAAGAATATTGGTAACCTAGGAAATGTTATTTCCATAAATGATTGCATTAAGATAAAGACTTTCCAAATATAATTACCTAAAAAAAAAACTGAGAAGTTTTGCTAAAGTAAATCATCATTACACCTTTCAAAGATCACTGAAACCACCTCTGAAAATATAATTAATTATCTATCCGTGCATCTCTGATTATTTTAGTGAAAAATCAACACAAGCATACAAACATGTGCATGCTCACATACATGCAAAAGACTAATCAAAGACAAAAATATTGTAGCTGAGTTCTTAAAAAAAGACAAAGCATTTGTTTCTTCCCTCTCTCATTTTGCAACATTAAACGTTAGAGATGAGGATCGCTATTCAATAAAGGCATCTATTTAGACCTCTTGCATAGCTCAAAATGAGTCATGAGTATTAAGCAATGAAAAACTACACATACTAGCAATCATTCTATGAATACTCAAAGGCCACAGGACTCTGGTTTGCTCACCTGAATTTTGTTAAGTGAAAATGTAGATCTTAATGAGGTCTGATACAGTAGAAAAGAGCTCAGAACTGGAATTTAGTTCTGTCATTCACTCATTTCTTATCTTGGTCAAACCATACTCTCTACACCTCAGGTTCTCAAGCTTAAAACAGACCAGCAATATCTGATTGTAGAGTTGTTCTTAGGAGTCATGAGAGTCCTGAAGTACTGAAAATAGTACCTGAAAGCAAGATTGATGATATGTCTGCAATCCTCTGCCTGGGCTAGTTTTGCAGAATAGCTTTCTGGCCACTTGTACAAATAATGTCCCTCCCTTACCACCACTGAGAAGAAAAAATTCTAAATAAAATCTGTTCATAAAAACAGCAGAACTAACATGTGATCATTACACTTGATTTTTTCCATGGAAATTCATAAACTTTTTCCCCCTAACTTCTGTAGTTTTCCCTACCTTCTGTGATCCTCGAAGATAAGCCAGGAGTGTTCGGCACATGGGTAAAAGGATAAGGCTGCAGTTGAGGTTCAGGACAGATGCAGAGGCTCTGCTTAGACACAATCCTACCTGAACAAACAAGACAAGGGTCAGAACAGAGTCAAGTACAAATGAAAAGCAGCCTTGGCCTGTAGTTGCAGGTCTCGCCCTGCTCTCTGAGGGCCATGACAAATGCCAGCTCCTTTAAGGATCCTGAAGGGTTCCTTTCATCTTACTAAAAATCCCTGAGGAAAAAAATTCCTGCTGGGTGGTGGTGGTGCACGCCTTTAATCCCAGCACTCGGGAGGCAGAGGCAGGTGGATCTCGTGAGTTCGAGGCCAAGCCTGGACACTGACTTTTCTCCTTTTTGCTAATGATGTAATCACTTTAATATATTTTTCCATTTCTGGGTCAATTTCTTATACTATCCTAGCTTTAAGATGCCTGTGGTCTCAGCACTATGTGTTCTACAACTCCACGATCAGGTGTCATGGGAATCTGTATTCACTGATAAGCTCAGGAGAGTTCTAAAAGAAACCTCATTTGTATTCCCCCCTCTCTCTGGAACTTTCCCCATTTCTACACAGCCTGCTTATTCACACACATTTGTCTCCAATCTCTTCACCCCAGTAGCTCTATTCCTCTTCTAGCTTCTCCTTAAACTCTAGTCCTCTTGAGTACTCCCCTGGCCTGAAGATGGGAGTTATCCCAGTGTGTCAAGCACTGTCACTAGTTTTGTACTGTTCTGTCATGTTTTCAACACTCTTTCCAGTCATCTCTTCTTAAATCTTATTTTATTTTTAAATGACAAATAAGTATTGTACACATCCATTAAATACAATGTGAAGTATTTATATGAACACACTATGTAAGATGACCAAACTATGCTAACAAAGATATGCATCCCTTTCTGCTTTGCATCAACACTTAACATTTCTTTGCACTAAGGTCACTATAATTCTACCCTTTTCAGTATTGTGAAACACTAATACATTACAGACTTTTAATCGCCACATTGCTCAACTGGCCATCAGAACTTATTCTTCCCATCTACTAATAATATTCAACTAATATCTTCCCTCCCCAGTCCACTACTGCAAGCTCTGGTAATCATTATTCTACCCTCTGATTCTGTGAATTCAACTATTGTTAGATTCCAAATATAAGTAATATCATGATAGTTCTTTTCTGTGAGTGGCTCACTTGAGTAAGTACACTCTAAGTTCAGAATGTTGTTGCAAATTACCAATTTGAAATAAGAATATATCTAGTAAAACTGTGATTCATTTGTTTAAATATATAGAGTATTTTTGTTGTTTTAGTGTGATTGTGCTTTAGTTTTTTTAGGAAATCCATTTCCATTTGATCACTGTTAAAATATATCTTCATGCTTGAATAAATGAAGAATTATATAGAATAGATGCTATAGATGTTTGTAAACAGACTTACCTATCTTTACTAGTCATCCACAGTTTTGTCACTTTACATTTACTAACATTAACCCTCCCCTGAAACTTTAGGATGTAATTACTATTAATAATATCTCTTGTATATGGGAAAACAACATGTCATTCTGATATTAAGATTTTTACCCAACAACAGCAATAACAAACAAACAAAAAATTTAGAAGTTATAGAACCAAAATGCCAAGCTAAGGACTCTGGCTCAATTACCTGTGTGCTATTAACCAATACACACACTACCTCTTAAGCTTGGCTTTAAATAAAACACAGAAGCAAATAGCAGGCAATAAATATTTTGTTAATTGATCAATGAAGATTAGAAGTAAGCAGTTTTAGAAAACTGCCCAGAAAACTGGGAATAAATCTACCTCAAGACCTAATGATTACTACTCTTGGGCATATGCCCAAGGCATGCTCAATCATACCACAAGGACACTTGCTCAACTATGTTCTTAGCAGTATTATTCTTAATAGCAAGAATCTGGAAACAACCGAGATGCCCCTCATCCTAGGAATAAAGAAAATATAGTACATATACACAATGGAGTATTACTCAGCTGTAAAAGAACAATGACATCATGAAATCTGTAGGCAAATGGATGGAACTAGGAAATATCATCCTCAGTGAGGTAACCCAGACTCAGAAAGACAAACATCGTATGTAGTCACTCATAAGTGGATACTAGATGTAAAGCAAAGGATAATCAGACTACAACTCACAGCTCGAGAGAAGCTAGAGCCTTCATCTAGTAACTGATAAAAGCAGATGCAGAGTTCCACAGCCAAGTACCAGG
>LZPO01009558.1:2450-18313 GCA_001675575.1 Neotoma lepida
TGTGCTGTTCTGGAACCTTATGGAGGAGAAGGGTTTTCAATGATGAAATTAGAAGCTTTACAACAAGAGGATGGCCCATGGGTATTAGGCCAAGTGAAAAATGCTGAACCTGTAGGAGCTCCACACTAAAAAGATCACAAGTCAAAACAAGTGTGTTAAGNAGACTGAGAAGAATCCATTGTAGCCATCAATACATTATGAAAGGANTGGATGGCCAAGCCAGGGCCATAACAGACTCCCTTAGCAGCCCTGACATGGACCAGGCCTTAGTTTCGGTTCACTAGAACGGGCTGGAGCTGAGCAAGCAGTTCTCAGGAAAACCAAAACTTAGGGGTAACCAATCAACAGGTGACCCCCAGCCTCCTGCCGGCTCAGCAGGCACCCCCAAGCCCCTTCTGCTGGCTCAGCAGATGTCCCCCAGACTTCTGCTAGCTAAAGATAGCTTTCCCTACCCTCTGGTCAACAAGCCCCTAGACACTAGAACCCAACCACCACCACCATTGGGCCTCTAACCACTACAGCCTCCCACCAGTCAACTCCCAGACTAATCTTTCCTCCACCAATCAGCACCAGATTAATTCCTCCTCTCTGGAATTCCCCTAACTCTGCTTAAAAGGAGCTTGCGACTCCCCTTCGGGGTCGCTATTTGCCACCCCACCATGCTGAAAATAAATGCTCTTGCTAAATTGCAATAGTGACTGTTGGTCTTTCTTGGAGGCTTCTCTCAGACCCTAACACATCACAAATAATATACAGACAGAGAGAGAAGTGTAGTTGGATTTTTCCTGTGTCCCACCCCNGCCCGTAGCCACTCAGACCCAAATAAACACACAGAGGCTTATATTATTTACAAATTTATGGCCTAATGGCTCAGGATTTTCATTAGCTAGCTCTTACATCTTAAATTAACCCATTTCTATAAATCTATATTTTGTTACATGGCTTGTGGTCTTCCAGTACCTTTTCATCTTCTTCTGGCAGCAGCGGCTAGCAGTGTCTGCTCTGCTCTGCTTTCTTCTCCTCTCTCTCTAGTTAGAATGTCCCACCTAATCTTATTCTGCCTCACCATTGGCCAAATAGCTTTATTTATCAACTAATCAGACCAACATATTCACAGCATACAGAACANTATCACCCATCAGAGAAGGAAAACAATTATTGTATCTCATGATTATTTCATTATGAACTAATCCAATTTGAGGAATTAACAAATCAGTAAAGTTGGAATGGGAAGATCCTTAGTAGATTTTTCATCTATTAGGGTCACAATTGGCTTTAGGGAGATGAACTCAAAGAGAATGGATATTTTTGTATGTGTGAAAGACTTAAGCATAACTAAATCCTGAGATGAGTCTTTTGTGGTACATGGGAGGAGATGAAAATATGTGACCACAGTAGAAGAGATTGATAGATCAACCTTCAGAGCTTGGCACTACTGTAGCTACTTAGAGCAACTGAAGGACAGTAGTCACAGATATAACTTACCAGTATGTGGTACTTGATATTGGACTTGTAAGAGAGCTTGGGCAGGCTGGATATGTGCTCTGGCTTAGCTTCAGTCCCTCGGGAGATGCCTAAGCTCCTAGTATCATGGAGGATCACACTGTCTGTCTGAATACACATAGAAAGAGGAGCAACCCAAAGTCCAATGGGACAGTGAAATTGACTATTTTTCAGGTAGGAAAGGATCAGCTTCAGCTCATTCCCACAATCTAATGCATGCCTTTAGGCTTTGTAGCTCTATACATAGATGTGTCGTAGTGTGAGGAGTATCAAACAGTAGATGGCCATGGAAAGAGACAGAGAAAGAAACCAGGATGTGAGAATATAAAAATGTTTGAGTTATTGCTGTATGGTATTTTTTATCTAAGTATTCATTATTAATTATAAATCCTTCCCTAGTTATGCATATACCTTAAACTAAAANACAACAAAACAGTAAAGTTGATAAAATAGAAAG
This sequence comes from Neotoma lepida, assembly GCA_001675575.1. Lineage (NCBI taxonomy): Eukaryota > Metazoa > Chordata > Mammalia > Rodentia > Cricetidae > Neotoma > Neotoma lepida. The sequence goes on from LZPO01009558.1 coordinate 4,411, forward strand.
TCAAAAACTATGTAGAAGAAAGTGAACGCAAATAAAGTTCTACACTAGTGACGTTTCTTTAGTTTTCTAAGAGGTAAGATTCTTTTTTTTGAAGAGACTATATTCAAATTTGATGGTAAAAAAATGTGCCTACTGGTTCTGGAATTGAGAAGATATTCCTGCTTTTAAAGTCATGCCAAAGATAAGCACTAGCCACAGACATGTTGCCTGTGGTGGGACAAGCATGGGGAAGCTCTCCCACATTCTTCCTCAACCTTTCAAATAAGCATGAGAGTTGTATTTNATCCCATGTGGAGGAGAATGAGAGTGAGACTCAGAGAATATCACACAGTGATCCAAAGCCACTCTGATACTGAGTGGGAGAACGGAGTTCATTATCAAAATCTAATTTACCATCTTATNATTATTCAGGTTAATAATATTAAGCAAGATAAATGAGTGAGTTTGAATATTGGCTTTATATAAATAAAAATAATTTTCATTTAGAGACATCTATTCTAGAATTTTGCTAAGATAAGAAATTAATTAGTCTCATATTTATTAACAAGCATTTGTTAATTGCCTACTATATGGCAAATACTATAGAATGTGAAGTTAATAATCTTGAATCAAAGATCTTGATCTTGAATCAAAGATAACCATCTTGGAGGAATAAGAGGAACTCTGTTCATAGGGTTATCTCTCATAANAATTTNTCTGTAATTAGGATCAAATGATAAGAATTGAAAGGTACCATTCTGCCAAAAACAAGAGTAACCTATATTCCAGATATACAATTGATTTTTACCCCCCAAAAATAATGAAACTTAAGTCACCTGGTTAGTTTTAGTTTAAAAATGTCCTAAAATCTAAGGACAACCATATCTATATAGACTACCACAGCATTTTTCCCAATGGAGATTGGTTCTGGCCATCATAAAAAGAAGGGCCAAGGTGAAGAAAAAAGAAAAACTGATCTAGTCTTGGAGACTGCAGAGCTCAACAAGACCTTAATCACACCATTTCTTCTTTGTATTTTTCTGGCATGGAGCAGCTCTGTCTCACATTGAGTCAGTCCAGAGAAGTCAGCTGCAAAATATATTTCCAACAATATTGTCAATTGAACTGAATGCTAAATAGTTACACTAATAGTTTCAACTTGAATTTTGAAGTGACTTTTTTTTTTAAATGCAGAATCAATGAGAGTTACAAAGTGGTGTTTTGAAATGATTCCATTGAGCACAGTGTTAGGTTTCTCATTTTGCCTCCCTTAATTTCTTCAAGAACAATTATTGTTCAGCACTTCTCCTTTTCCCATCTTTTGGAGGAAATGATAGATAAAGTTGGCATAGTGACTTTGCTTGGAAAATTGAGAACAAAAGCAGTTGCTTCTTCCAGCCACTCTGTTAGAGGCGNTGTTTGTATTCTTATTTTATAATGGAGAAGAAATGCATCCACATCATCTAAAACTGTAGGAANGTATTCAGATGGGAATATTTCTGATAAAAAACTTTGTACTATAAGAGTTGTCTTATCTTCCCATGTTATCTTATGGAAACAAAATTAAGTGAATACTGTACATATTTTTGATGTTTCAATTCTTGCCAGTTTACTTTAGCACCCAGATANAGTCTCAACCCTAAACTTCTCACAGATAGATACTTGTTCATTGTTTTCCTCATTTTAAAANAGAATGATAATTCAAAATGATATTAATTCCTGTAGACATTTTAATGAAACACTTTATATCATATGTTGATTTTTTCCCCTATCAGTTTCAGTAGAGAATAGCTCTTCTTTTATTTATGGCTAGGGGAATGTACACAGTATGTTGGCATGTTCCTCGGAAATCAACAGTCACTCTAAATTACTTCTCCCATTCAGAGTATAACACCCTTGGACTCAGTAAGTTCTGACTCTGTATAGGTGCTTCATTTACACATTTATTTGTATTTGCATAGTGTATATTTTCCTACACACATATTTCTACTCTGACCTACTTAAAATGACTNGTAATAGGGATGGAGGAGATGGTTCAACAGGCAAGAGCACTTACTGCTCTGTCAGAGGACCAGACTTTGGATACCAGCACCCACATTGGGAAGCTCACAATCATCTGTAATTCCAGCACCAAAGGATCACACACCCCATTTGGTTTCCTTGGGCATCTTTACCCACAAATGTACATGCACATGGCTGCACACACATACACAAACAACCTCATTAAAAATTAAGATTGCCCATAATCAAAACAAGTTTTCCTTACAGTTTTATAAAAGATCTCCTGGATCTAACCAGCAAGAATGTCTAGACTGTTCTACTGTTCTCTCGTGTCCATATAATACAAACTGCTAAATGTTTGAGTAATAAAAATTTGCATAATTGAGGAGATTTTTGGAATTAACTTATTTGTATAATGCCAAAGTATGTCGAAATGTTGCTTCATTATCTATAGGGTTAGACATTTTAAGATTATCACAGCTTAATAAACAACCTCGATGGTCCATTTGTATTTGTATATAAATATAATAATACATGTAATATCAACTGCTTGAAGAATTTGAGTGTTTCTAGTGAAAGCCAACTTATTGATCTATCTAACCAGGCCTACTTGTTATGAAAGGNATATAAACATTTTATGTATAGCTAACAATTAAGATATTTATTGCACATCATCACTAATGCCCTGATCTACTTTTCATTATGCTAGTCAGAGAATTGTAAGACCACAAATAAATATATCTATTCAGTTTTTCCTTTGAAAAATCAATTGCATCATGATGCTATTGACCCATATTATCTGAATGCAATCATTAAACTTCAGTGCAATTATCACCAATTAACCTATTAGGTAATATTGATCAAAATATTAGTTAACTGATAATCATTCCAAGCATATGTATTCTATAGAAATTATAGGCATTTTAGGCACTGGGAAACAAAGAAATTTGTGGCTGAGTCTCATGGATCCATCTTTCTGAATCACCTCAGTTTCTGTTTATTTGATCACTGGAGATATCTTGAATAGAGTAGAACTGTCTAGTCCTGGCAGTCCCCACTTCCTGGTGAGGAGNAAGTGCACCTAGTCACATAGNATTGTTGGCAGTCTTTTACTCTTCTATCATGGCCTCGGAGACATTCATAAGCTCTCACTGCTAGACCTGTCCTTTCTGAAGGCAGATGTCATCAGCACTTCTCTCTAATTATCTCATCATTATCTTTCCTGGTTTCTGGGAAATGTGTTTGAAGTTCTATGCCAAAAGGTTTCTTTTTATTTTTTATAAAATGGGAAAATTAATTTGTGTGTACACTCTGTTCCCCATCCAGGCTCTGTGTGATTCAGGATTTACCAGAACTGCTTGACTTTAGAGTAGCTTGACTGTTTTCCATATCTGAGTCAATGTCAGTGGTCCATATAAGCAGTAAAGTGGANTGAAATCCTGCAGCATCTATAATTCTGTNTTGTTTTTGTTTTGGTAGCTATGAGCTTTCCACTTTTCTTTATAGATGCCATTTATTCTGTGACCCAATAGAAGGATACAGAATAGTCCATGTATTTTTTCCAACCTGGAAGTGTTGATATCTAGANAACCCTAATGTATTCATATCTTTAGAAACCAGCATTGTGTTTATTTTATAGACATTTAATGTTTGGTCTAATAGAAAGACATTGCACTAGCTTAAGAGCTTGGCTGAGTTAAGTGATCTTGTTTTGTCTAAAATTGATTTACAGTATAGCCATGGACATTTCCTTTTTCTCATCTTTTATCTCCTATGACCTAGTTATTCTCAAGTTTTAGAACTGAGCATATAATATATATTCAGGAAATGTTAACACCCTGTAGTACTTTCATTAGAAATAATCATTTACTCTGTAAAGATGCATATGATTTATAACTCACAAGGGCATGCTTAATGCACATTTATGCAGTTTCTGTGGTTTTCTCAAAAGTTTTACAATGTCTTGTCTATATTTTATATAAGGTATGGTGTTTCATCAAGGCAATGTTTTTATATTTTTATTTAATTTGCCTCATTTTCATACAAAACTTTAGGGAGTAGACAGACGTCCATTTGGACAGTTTGATTGCTGAGAGTCTTAGGGCATAAAGTTTGCCTGAAAAAGTAGGCATTTGATAGAATACAGCATGCAAGCTTACATCAAGACATCTAAACCAAACATTGGTTTTTGTTCCTTGTTTTATAANGATTCATCCCATTCTGCTGCTTCAAATTTAATTTCTAATCAGGTTTTCCCATGTAGGCTAAACTCTTTGACATTACAGAATATTTTCATTTATTCAGGATGTGAAGTATTGACATTTATTTTAATATATTAGCATCTTTGTTCTAAAGCTATCAAATACAGAAGAAGGCTTTCCCTGATTGTTCCATCTGAAAGTACTGAGCCCCCACACCCAGAACTGCTTTGTTATATTTCTGTAGAGGTTTAATGATAACTACCTTTCTATTTTGAAATATAATGATGGGACCCATGTCCTGTCTTTCCTAATATATTGAAAGCTCTTTTAAAGTGGGGCACATACTTGATTATTGATGTGTCTTTGTAGTAATCGGATGTACAGTTTTGCACCTAGTAGTAAGACCTTCTGTATTGTTTTTCTTGATAAACTACTGGTAATTCATATTTTCAGTCCAGAATATGGGTAATGAAATAAAGATCCCATTCTTTTAGTGTATATAATGCAGTCATTAGTGGTAAGTTTTAGAGATATGCTCCTTTCCGTGTAACATTTCTTTCAAAAGCAACATATTCATGAGCAGCTATTGACAGCTGATATGTTTTGGATGACACAGAGTCTGTTTTCCCTAACAATGTGGCCCTTGGTAGCTCAACTATGCTTTAGAGGATTACTCCATACCAGTATATATATGAGCAATACAAATTGAATTTGATGGATTATTAAATAGGAGCAGGACATGAATTTGGGAAGGGGAGAGAGATGAGAAATGGATACAGGAGGGGTTAGGGTAGTAGTGGGAGTAAATATGATCAAAATGCATTGTATGAGTGTCTGACATTCTCAAAGAATTAATAAAAATATGTTAAAGATCTTAAATGGTAAGTGATGAGATGGATAAGTTCATAATTACTATTCTAATTCTGCAAAATTCTGCAAAAGCATTTCTGTACCCCCTTCATGTAGGAATTTTTATTGGAGCACACTCATAATTACTATAGTTTATATTTCAAACATGTGATTTTCTTGTACAGATTATGTTGAAGAGATGAAGTTTGAAACCATGCCATAATTCTAATCAATATGTTATAAATGGGATATAAAAATAGAAATACCTTTACAAAATAATTTTTGTTAAAGGTCATCTAAATGCAATGAATAGTGAAAACATTTCTATGCTAGTGACTAACTACAAGTTGAGTACTAATTAGCCTTTTCATAGGGATATCAAAAACGTTTTGATTTTCCATATTTAAACCTTAAGCAAAAATGAAATTTAGAAAATCATTTAAATGTTTTAAAGCTGACCAGAATCATAATATTCAGAAACTCAATGACTCGTTTATGATGGACTTTTTTGATATATCCCCAAATGTTTTGAATCACAGTTTATTCCTCATTTGAAAATGAAGATAATAGCACATGGCCTGCCCACTCTTTGAGTTTCAGGATTAGCTGTGAATATATAAGCAAAATGACTTTCAGACTCAGAATGCNCATGCAATACAAATATCGTAACCAGCAATGATGNTGGTCTCTAAGAAAAATAGATCATGTGTCTGAGGGAAGTGTCTTCACAGCCCCATGTGTCTCCTGTGTTCCAGATAAGAACTTTGTCCTTGAGACAAGTTTGCTGAAAGCTTCATAAAGATCATAGCATTCAAAGACCTGAGCACAGAGGGCATATCCCTGTCCCTTTAGTGCCTGGTACATACAAGCTTTTCTTGAAAATGCTTACTAGGTGTGCAGCAAGAGTTGGGTGCACCACGCCTCTGAAATTTTGGGTCATGTGGCGTATAAGTTAGGGTCAGTGAATTACAACACAAAATGATTATATGTATCCATGTTTCTGGCATGGATCCACTAACCATGGTGGATCTATACTTTGTTGAGGNTGAATCTTATATCTCTCTTTTTCCTCTTGTCCCAAATAGACAGTCTACCTTTTAAGTGGACTAGGCATGTTTTCTGTTATTTGTTTTGTTGATTTGTGGACCAGCCTTTTACATGATGACTCTCATGTGCCTATTAATGTTGACTGTCCTTATATATTCATCCTGGTTACTCAGAAAACAATACCATCTTAAGCTGATAACATTCTGTAATATCATCTCCAATGTTGTCATGTTGTATGTGGTTTAGTACAGTCTGTGTTACAAGTTGCTCATGATATGGCAGGTTTAGACAATATTCATGCATTTTCTTCTACAGTAAAGATAAAATGTACCTTATGACGACAAAAATAAAACTTTACCATTGTACCTTAATTTTTATTTAGGGCAGAAGTGAAAAAAAAAAGCAATTCTGGCTGAAAAAGAAGACTTGGCTTTGTAAAAAACTTTTAGTGTGGCAAATTAGATAAGCATACAGTATGGTGAAGGNATGATTAAGAAAAATGTGTTTAGTGTTCAGTGACATTTTTACTTTTCTGAATTTTGGGCATGTAATGAATACTATGCTGATAAAAGAAAACAAGGTAAAAGGCGAGGGGGACGAAACCTTGAGGAACAGGAAATGATTGACTTTTTTATTACTATTATTGCTTGTTTTTCAATACTACAAAATGAGGCTTTTTGAATTTTTAAAAGATCTATTGTTTTGCTTTACCACTTTATTAGTTTGCAAAGATTATATAATTGGCTTGTTTCTCTAGTTGGTATAGACTGTGGCGTTTGTCACTGTGTTAGTATATTGCATGCGTGTAGTTTAGTTAAGGATATCTGGAAACTGTGCCAAGAACACGAGAGACTAATTGGATAATCACACCACAGGTGAATACTACTAAGGTGAATGAGAGAGTAGGTGGAGGTGATGAGTTACTCAGTACTTCCCAGAGGAGAACATGTCAAAGGAGATAGATGACTGCCACATACGAGGGTCACAACAGAACTATCATTTTCTGAAATGAGTCACAACATTGTAAAGAGTAAACCTTGAGGATGTTATGTCCCAAGAATGACCACTTGTTGATACTGGAGAATTTTAAAAGTTATGTGAGGTCAGATGGTCCAGTGAATAAAAGGACCTGATACCATGCCTGACAACCTCAGTCCAATTCTCTAGGGCCTACCTTGTGCTATTAGAGAACTGATGCCAACAAATTATTCTCTGGTCTTTGCATGTTGTCAGTAGCATGTCCATGACTACACACTTACATGTAAAATAAATAAAGAAAAAAAATAATAAAATAAAATTCTATGGAAAAAGTGTAAGGAAGCAGAAGAGATAAGGATGCATAGTTGCCATTTATTGCAAGTACGTCTGACTTTCACTGATGCATTCAGTCTTGGCCAACCTCAAGTGTTAAGTTTCCTTTGGAGTTTTACTCCGAAGATAATGTGGTAAAAATAATGCCCACTCTTCAATTTCTTTCCCAACTGGGAAAGGAAACTAATTATATAAAAGATGACTGAGAAACATTTTATTTCTAGATTTTTTTTTTTAATTTGAGGCTGGTGATTTGAAGTCTTAATGTGGTTGGTATATTTGAGGGTCCAAATATTTGGACTCAAGAATTTTTCAATCATATCCACTAAAATTTGAGCCACCTTCATGTTAAGTGATCTGAGACTTACTGTTTCACAGCTCTTTTAAAGATCATTTTATTTCAAAAGTCCAACTGACTATCTTGTGATATCTAGCTCTTTTTACATAAGCTTTCTCAATTTTGCAAGGTAGGGTATTTTCTAAGGCTATGAAGTGTCTTACCCAGTCAACAAAACTCAGCTAACAGAGAAGATGCAAGTATCATAAGAGATAATATTTTTATTACTGTTTCTTACATCCTTGCCTAGCTCCAGTACATCCAGCAAATCATATATAATAATATAAAATGCATTTTGAATTTTAAAATCAGATTAAAATAGTTCAGTTTATGGAACTCTTATATGGTTTTCCAATTCCTTTCTTCTTCACTGTATTCTATCAGAATGGATATTCTGGCTAAATCANTTGATAATAACTAGTTCCTGCCTCATAGGTGTTTTGCTTGTTGATTAGCCGATACCACCTGCAGGTTTGGGGAAGCAATTTAATGTTGCCATTTTGAGTTATGGAATGTTAAGCTTTTGTTTATTTCTTGTAATAAAGGAGAAGATAAATGTGCTTCATCCATTAGTAATAGTGAAGTCTTAAGTGTATTGTTTGTAAGATCATGTTTATATATATTTAAAAGGTTTTTTTTCTGAAAAGATGATACTCTTTTGGCATCCATCACACCTGCAGTAAAAGCACTGATGGATTTTCTACTACTTTACTGTCAATTCCTTTGTCTGATATGTACATCCAAGAGCAATACCATGCCCGGATTTCCAGTCCTATAATAAATTTCCATTCTATACTATTATTTATCCTGTCTTATCATTAAGCCAGTATTTTGATCTCTCTAAAATGTCTAAAACATTGAATTACTATTCTGTGTTACTTCCTCCTGTCTCGGGGTGGTAGATCCAACAGGCCATTGTTTCTTCTTTGCTAATACTGACCTTTATTTTTCCCACTTCTGTGTCCAAAGTATATGCCAACACCCTGATAATCTACTACCCAGTTTACTGAGAGCCACTTACTAGACTCTGTCATTATGTCTCCCTTAGTAGTTCAAGTTGTTCTGTACTCCTTCAGAATCCTTGAGTTGTTTCCCAGTGACTGTGCTTCAATTACTATCTGTTTGCCCAGGTTTGTTTTAACTTGCTCCCCTCTCCCCGCAAAAAAGACTTTGCCGCCATTTTATTAACTATTACTTTATAGCACACTTCCATTTTGGTAACATACTTCTGTGACTAGGTACCTCCTTCTTTTGCTCTTCCTAAAACAGATCGGTTAATTCTTCTGGTCCTTCGTGGCCAACTTCAGGTTTTATCTCCTCCATTAGTGCTGTCTTCAAAATAAGCACTGTGTATAATAGACCCTGAATAAAAGAACAAGAGGAAGAAACTATTTGTTATCTAGAAAGTGCTAAGTATAAGTACCATTTCTTCTCCCTCCTTCAAACACGGTTCAAGATGATAATTTATATCCAGTTGAACTTCGCGAGTAACTCTTTCAAGGACTTCCCGAGGCTCCAAAAGCCCAACAAGTAAGTGGAAAATTATAGTTTGTGTAGAGATGAGGAATAGTTTAGCCAACCTTTCTGGATCATTTCTGTGGAAACTGGAGTGATGGAAACTGTATTACTTAGGATAGGACTTGAGTTCCAGGATTTCATGGGGTTATCCTAACTTTAAGTAGCAGGATATGACTAATAACTGTTAAATACACACCTATGTCTCATATTTAACTTGACGGGTCATCAGTATAGCACATTTTCTATAAATAATATTTTGTTTTCAGGGATCCAAGGAACCCAATGAAATAAAGAACCATTATATCTGCACCCCTATAGTTCTTGTTCATATCAGTATTCCATTGTTTATTCCATGAAAAGCATTTAATAAAATCATCTCTGTCATTATATTTTGTATTTCTGTAGTTGAGACTATCTTTCAAACCAAATGACTGATTTTTATCAACCCTTAAGTTTGAAATATGTGCAGTTATTTTGAACATTTATAATGAATACCAATCATGGACATTTTAACTAAAAGTAGAAAAATCAACAGTGAGGTTTTGGTTTTCTTCAAAAATTAAATAGATTGAGATTTGCAATTAGAGTAATCAGGGTCTGAGGGTACCTTTGTTTTCCAAGTGGAGGAAAGAGATGAATCCTTGTTCTAAATTTGCTTCACACAGTACCATTTAAAAGTGCTCCACAGCAATGCTTATAGCACTGAGGATATCAAGCCCTTTTAGAAAATGAGGAACTTCACACAGCTAGCAGACTGTGAAGTCCAGGATTGGCTAAATCTCCTCTGTCAGGAGAATTATTACCCTAACCATGGTCCTACAGTGATTATTCTCTGTTTTGAAAGTCAAAATCTCACTTATAATACATCATGAACAGCGACGTCTGAAATGGAGATATTTTGCACATGCCTTGAAACCTATGGTCCTTTTGTTTTTAAATGGACTGAATAGTGACAATTAGAGGTTCTTTAATATATGTCTTTGCTCAAAATTTTTATGACAAAGATTTAGAGAGATTAACTTTTTTTTAGTTTTGTATTTTGTGTTTGTTTGTTTGCTTGTTTTTGTTGTTGTTACTCTTTTTTTTTTCCAGACAGGGTTTCACTGTATAGTTCTGGCTGTCCAGGAACTCACTCTGTAGACCAGGCTAGCCTCAAACTCAGAGATCCACCTTCTTCTGCCTCCCAAGTGCTGGGATTAAAGGCATATGCCATCACTGCCTGGCAACTTCTGATTTCTTAAGGCATCATTATTTTGAAATTGTAGAATAATGTATGCTATTTTTCATGGTCGATAAACATGTTTCAGTATAAATGAGCTAATTTATATCTCTTGTTTTTATGATTCTAAGTTAAAATTGGGGCTCTGAAGCACTATGAATAAGTTGTGGTCCATAGCAGACACTATGACTTATATCAAGCTTGATATCTAATGAAGAGTAGAAAATGTTCTTATAAGGTGAAAATTTTGCATGATTTGAAGTTATATTTTCTTTGATATTAAGTAAAATTTCAGACTTCTCTAAAAGCTTTCCTCAAAACTTCTACGGTAATTGGTAAAAATTTGCTTTTAATAAAATTTAAGTTGTTATGTATAGTCACTAAATATGCTTGTATTTTTATATTTATCATATATATGGGATTCATTTATAATTTTTATGTTTATTCATTTTATGGTTATTGAAGATATACATTTAAAGAGCAAGATGTCACTACTTTCCAAATAATAACTGAGTTAGTACTACTAGGGTAGAATTTTGTTTCCTAGATTGAGACAAAACAATCATCAAATGTATGATTAATTTAGATATAAGCAAAGAAATTATTAAAATAACACTAATAGCAGAAACATTATTAACTTATATTTTAACAAGAATGCTGTTTATAATTTGCACAGTTTAGTTTGTTTGCATATATGTATGTATGCCAGTATGCATATACATTTTCTAGTGCTTTCTAGAACTTTGATAAGGTGTATAAACTAGAACTTCTGATAAGGCACATAAAAATTTATGATGAACATCAATCAATATATATGTTTAATACTATTTAGTTGTATTTATTAATTTTTGTCCTGAGATTTTTTTCTTTTCTCCTGTTAACTTTTACTTAGTTTATAGACATAGCTATTAAAGTAGTATGCTTAATTAATTTATAGAGACAAAAATCTAAGGTTAAATTTGCCAAGCATGGTGGCACACATGCCTTTAATCCCAGCAATGGAGGCAGAGGCAGAAAGGCCTCTGTGAATTTGAGGCCAGCCTGGTCAACAAAGTGAGGTCCAGGCTGGCCAGGGCTACATAGTAAGACCCTGTCTCAAAAACATGAAACAAAACAAACAGGCAAAAACTAAAAACATTGAATAAAAACAAAAATTTAATTGATTTAAAAACTTTTTAGTCTTTTGGGAAATCATGATTTTTGATCCCATTACTGCGGGAGAAAAAGAAAATCTCTGACATAATCTTACTGATACATGAGCCTTAGTTTTGCTTAAAATAGAACATTTGATGTATTGAATTATTTGGATACTGTTTGTTACTAGGTATTTTGAATATTTTTTAAGAAGGAATTTTCTTCCTCTTAAGCCTCTGCCACTACAACTTTGTGTCAAAAAGCCAATCAATTCTCTCATGGTCTGGGACAGTGCTTAAGAAATTGAAAACATTTCTGCTGGCGGGTTCACTATTCATTTCTGACACCGGCTGGTACAATATCGAGCACTTTAATTTATCGCAGTTGCTATTCAGAAAATAAAAGCCATACATTCTCCTACATGAAACCTATTTCAACATTTCTTTTTATCTGTTTGGACACAGTTCATAGCTTTTTAATAAAACATTGAACATTAATCTTTTTAAACCCCAATATAAATGATAGGTAAAACTGTAAACTAATCTGAATCCAAGGCTCATTTTTAACATTTTCAGAAATCATGGACTATCAAACTAATAACATTTAGAATGTGAGATTAAGTGAATTCCTATTTTACTCATTCTGGCCATATTTTTACAATTGGGTGTTTTGAGATACAATAGCTGGTGTTTAAAAGGCCACTTTGAAGGCAAAGTTATCACTTGCCACCTTTTGCATTGGATAAAATTTATAGATGTACAGATCGCTTGTGTTAATGTTGGGGACCAGAGTAGTCACAGCCAGAGACTAAGCCTGTTGCATTAGCTAAGAGTCTTCAATGCAACCAAAATAAGCCCAGAATCTTGGCAGCAGAGTGTGTGCTGGAAGCACAGACATTTATCTGGAGATGAATGGGAGAAATCTGGGTGATTCTGATGTATGGTGAAATTCATGGTTGACCCCAGGAGCCATTGATTAGAGACATATGGACAGGTTAGGCTAAAATGATTGTAAAACATCAGACACCACCTTGTTGGTTTTGTTTTGTCTTGTTGGAGATGGTTATCCACATTTTTCCCCACAGGTTTTTTTTCTGTAACGAATGAAGCTAATATCTAATAAATGTTGTAAAGAATATTTGTGAACACAGTCACAATTTAAGTGTTTTACAAAATGTTCAATTTGAGATTGTCAAATTGTATATTCATTAAGTCATGACTTTAGTAATCCATTGCAATGTGATGTTTGGACTAACATGGTACACTATATACTATACATGGTATTTAAATTATTAATACAGTTTGCTACAACACAATTTTAGTAAACTGCACCTATGTAGATTGCTTATTTCAGATGATGAATTAGACACACTCATTCTTGTTCACGTAAGACAATTTTTTGTTTTTTGTTTTTAAGATGGTAATGCAATTACAACATTTCTCACTTCCCTTCCCTCCTTCCAAACCTTTCATATACTGCTCCCTGGTCTCCTTCAAATTCATGGCCTCTTTTATTACTATTTTTTTTGCATGCATATGTTTATATATATGTATATTTATGTAAATGTACATGTATGTATCAGTATGCACATATATATTCCTAGATATAACATGTTCATTCCATATAATGTTACTTATATGTATGTTTTCAAGGCTGAGCATTTAAATATTTTTAAAGCAACAGATGTATTTTTATGAGCCACATTTTATACTCAGACATCTATTAAAATATCTTCCTTGATAATGAAACAAAAAGGCTCAGAACATAACATTGCTACTGTCATTTGTAATTTTTTTTAATGAACCCTGTCTTCATAGTAGATTTTAGTATATGTGAAGCAAACTTAAATCTATTGTAATAGCTTGATGATAGACAACCATCCTAGCATGTGCTAGGCCCTGGACTGAGTCTCTATTACCACAAACAAAATAAAGCACAATAAAAAAAATCTATTGAATTAATATTTAATACATTCCCCCAATATAATATACCAGGTATATACTTTGCCTTGTTCAATACATAGTAAAGGTCCTTGTCATCTGTAAACTACAGTATACCTAGGTTAGAATGCAGACTTTTAGTTATAGTTTTAAAATATCTATTGCTCATGTTGTAGGACTTATAAACACACATGTTTTATACAAATCTTGGGTAGTTTCTATCCAGGAGATCTATAGACCATATTTTGATACCATCATACTCTCACCTACAAACACCAGCTCACCTGACATGTGCCATCAGCATCTCCTTCTGGCTGACAAAGGAAAATGTCAAGCCAAGTTTGAACATTTAGTACTTCTTCCTTTA
>LZPO01009559.1:6127-18290 GCA_001675575.1 Neotoma lepida
GTCTAGAACACCAGCCAGGAGAGAGAGGCATAGCAAAGGCCATCTCCCTCTGTATCTATTGCTATCAGGCCTGCAGCCAGCCAGCTGCTCTCACTGAGGGTGGGGGTAGGTGCTCCCACATGCTCTTGGTACAGGCAGGCAAAGGTGGGAGTTATGAGCAGGGCAATGGGGACTGCCTGCAATTGACAAAAACTGTGTAAATGCTGAACAGAACATCTGATTTTAGTAAGAGGAGTTAACAAAAACTTTTTTTTCAGAAACCCTGGCAGCCAAGGATACACTCTATGCCCACAGCTCCCCCTCCCTTCTTTCCTAAGCCAAGTTCTTCACTGAGATAACTTCAGGGTCTCTTCTGCCAGCCAGCAGCTTCCCTTATTGACCCTTTTCTGTCCTGATACTGCTTGAAAAACAAATGTTGAATTACAAGCCAAAGATATATTGTTTAAAAAAATATGCTTTTGTTTCCACAGAAAAAAAATTACATAGATTTTGGTCATTTGAGTTCGATGGGTTACAAATACTTGCCATCATTTAAGAAAACTGGTTACAAATTATTATTGGTTAAAAAAAGTTTTAGGATGTAATAATTTTATAAAAATATAAAGGCTTGAGATGTGAGAATAAAAGTTTAAATAAATGATTTTTTGGTTTGAGAAAGCAGTTTAAGATGTAAAAATTTGAGGGCTTAAGCATGTCATGAGGGTCTGAGTACGTGATATTTTGGGTCTGAGAAAGTAGTTTGAGATATAAAAATATGAAACTTTAAGTACTTTAAAGTTTAAGTAAGTTATGAGGTTTGAATATAAATAAAGTTCATATAGGGTCTAAGATGTAAAGGTTTTAGGTATGAAAATATAAAAAAAGTTTTGAAAAAAGGTAACTTAAGTATATGAAATGCAAGTTATTGGGATGTGTAAAAACAAGTTATGAAGGTCTGAGGATAAAAAGGCTTAAATAATGATTAAAAAATTGACTTGAGATGTATAAAAAAATAAAGCATTTCAGGTTTCTTTCTCTTGCTAGTCTGCTGTTACAGTGAGACCCCAAAGGTTCATAATTTTTAAAATGTCTGTCTGCTCTGTAGGTATGGATGAAAATGTGGCCACATGTATGTTTGATTTTGAATGTCTGAGTTTTGCATGTCCTCTGTGTTAAGAAATACAAGTTAATACTAGTCATCTGGCTATCCAGATACTAGTTTAGAGCATAAACTGTTAACTTTTATCTATAAGATAACAAATTAGCCTGATTATTGTTACCAAACTTAAAGATGTTTTCAAGATTAGGCCTGGATTTGCTTGGCTCAGATATATTTAATAGATGATGGTCCTCAAACCCGTAAAAGATCTGGTGAATATGGCATTTAAATTGTTTGATAAAAAGCTTACTATAACAGAGACTCTCAGCTCCTAGCAATGACTCCCAAAGTCTCCAAAGAAGATATGAAACAACGACAAGATGACACCACCTAAATTGTTGCCAACACCAACCACTGGGCAAGACGTGCCAGTACCTAAAGGGCCCACAGCAGCATTGCAGGGCTACTGCTAGAGCCCACCAATGAGATACAGCCCTACAGAGGCAGCTGCTTAGCCCTGGAACAACTCTTATCCGTCTTCAGGCCCAGGCAGCCTCAGGCTTCCTGCTGGACCCTGTATGGAACCGGCGGCAAATGCTGTGGGCAAAGAGTATAGAGGCTCNGAAGAGTGGCGAAGCTCGAGCTGCTGCCACTGCCAGAGTAACCTTGATCCCTGAGCTCCAGACACCCAGTGCCTTGCCATGGCTGACCAGTTGAGTTCAAGGAAGCCTTCTCCCTCTTCGACAAGGATAGAGATGGCACCAATACCACCAAGGAGCTGGGGACTGTGATGAGATCCCTGGGACAGAACCCTACTGAGGCTAAACTGCAGGACATGATCAATGAGGTGGATGCTGATGAAAACGGGACTATTGACTTCCCAGAGGACCCCTACAAGGAGGAACAGATCTCACTCTTCCAGGCCATGGAAAAGGACTTCATTGTCAAGGACCATGGCATCCACCTGCTGGAGGCTCAGATTGCCACAGGTGGCATCATCCACCCAGTACACAGCCATCATGTGCCTGTAGATGTGGCCTACCAGCATGGCTACATCAATGAGGAGATGAACCGCATCTTGGCTGACCCGAGTGATGACACTAAGGGCTTCTTCGACTCCAACACACATGAGAACCTCCTGCAGCTGCTGGAGCGCTGTGTGGAGGACCCCGAGACAGGCCTGTGTCTTCTGCCACTCACAGATAAGGCTGCCAAGGATAGTGAGCTGGTGTACACCGATACAGAGGCTCATGATGTCTTTGAAAAGGCCACCGTGTCTGCACCATTTGACAAATCCCAGGGAAAGACTATGACCATCTTGGAGATCATCAACTCAGAGTACTTTACAGTGGAGCAGCACCAGGATGTGCTACAGCAACTCTGCACGGGCCACATCACGGTAAAAAAGATCATCAAGATTGTCATCACGATGGTAGAGGAACATGAGTGGAAGGGCTAGCTCTGCTTTGAGGGTCTCCATGCCCTTGTGCCTGCCACAGGGCTACTGGGGAATGGGATCATCAACCATGAACTCTACCAGCAGCTACAATGGGGGAGTGTTCTGTGCAGAAGGTGGCTGAGGCCCACAGCATGAGACAGGCCCTGCGGGGTGCTAATGTCATTACAGGGGTGTGGCTGGAAAAAACAGGACAGAAGCTGAGCATCTATGAGGCCCTAGAGAAAGACTTGCTGCAGCCAGATGTGGCTGTGGCCTTGCTGGAGGCCCAGGCTGCCACTGGGCACAACATTGACCCTGCCACCAGTGCCCAGTTGACTGTGGATGAGGCCATGCATGCTGGTCTAGTAGGTCCTGAGCTGCATGAGGAACTCTTGTTAGCTGAAAAGGCTGTGACAGGCTATAGGGACCCTTACTCAGGACAAAGTGTTTCACTGTCCCAGGCCCTGAAGAAATTTCATGTTATGGGCCCAGCAGCCAAGATTGATGCTGTCCTGACACCTGTCCTGCCAACGCTCTGAAGACTACATGAGCCTGGGATGATGGCGGTCTGGATAGTCTCTGTCATGTTTTAATAGATTTAAAAGTCTACACTCAGGTAAAATTTATCCTTCTCAGATCTTTGATGGTATTGATGACTGGGCTAGCCATAGCTTTGTTAGCTTAGCAACATCAGACAGCCAGAGTGTTCCACAAGGTTGCAGCCCCCTTATTAATTAATTAAAGCTACTAAGTCTCTTTTGAAAAAAGAGAGATAAACAGGTTCTAAATATAGACTTACATTTCAGTACAATCTATACCTGTCTCTCTAAAAAAAAGTACACGATTTTTAACCAAATTTGTAGTTTTTTCTAGGACTCAAAAATATGAGTCTACTCTTGCTGTTTTACAGATACCTGTTACCTGCTTTTTCCACAGTATGGATTTCAGGGCAAATTGATAAAGTTCATAAAATTTTAACTCCTGTTCCTAGTTTATATCTGTCTCAACAGGTTTTCACCACTTGCCTGACAGACACACCCAAGCATCATTTGCTGATGAGCCCTGAACTTGCTGAAAGCTGATATGGACCAATCCAGCCGATATAAATGCCATCTCTTCAGTTGGTCAATAAATCAAAGCTTCTGTGTTCCCTCCTTGCCTTTGACTAACATTCTGGCTTTCTAGGGCCCTGACAACAACATCCTAATGTCAGCAGGAAGTAATTTCAGAAGCGAAAACATCACCCCAGTTCCCCTTCCTAGAATATTAGATCAAAAGAAAATTTCTTGTCATAGGGAACCTGAGATAAAATAATGATTGGTTCCCATTTTCATTTCTAAGTTCCTTCAGGATAAGGAACTCTGTCAGTCATCACAGGGCTTTTGGCCCTTCTGCTTCTGCTAATTACTGTTGGCTCTTATGTTATGGATGCCTACTAGGGGCCCATGATTGGGCCCTACTAGGACCAAAAGAAGGAGGGAATGAAGGACCCTCATTTAAAAATAGGACTCTCACTCAAAAATAATATTAAACTAACAGCCTCTGCTTGAACTAAAAGAAATAGGCCTGAGTTCTGAGCTTCCTAGAAATGCTGACAAGAGGCTCCAGGAATTGAAACAGTACAAAGTTACAAAGTCAGGATGCCCGGAGGGCTATCTAGAAGCAACTGATTAACCACTGAATGTCCCAGCACCAGAGATAGCTGATTGAACAAACAACAGGTCAATCTGAAGAGTAAGCAGAGATAAGCCGATCATATGAAGGATCAGGAACTGTAGAAATTCCTAAGACTAAGCTAGTCAAAAATGAACCCGTACTAACCCCCTCTCCTTCGAGAAATTTTGGGGTTTTGCCTTTAAAAGCTAGGCTCACAAGGAAAGAACAATTCTCCTCCCTGCCTGAATTTCTTTATTTAGGCAAAATCAAAAGTAAAGCACCATTGACACGGATGCAGATGATAGCTCCCTCAGTGTCCTTACTGGAGCCTCCTTTATATCCATTTTCTGAAAAAGACCCTGAATCATGGGATGAGTAATTTACTAATCAGTCTAACCTTGAATTCCCTCCATTTTGATGAGGACTAAGGAGATTCTGTGGGAAAGCCAACTTCATTTACCAATTTCTTCTTGGCCTCATGAATTGCAATTGTTAATTTCAGAAAAATCAAAAATTTTAACATCTAATTGTGTACTAACCAATCTACTTAAAACTATAGGAGAGATGGCATTAGACTGTCTTCTTTCATAGTTTAACATCCATAATAAATTACCTCTCCCTCCCTGTGTCATATCATGGGTTGAAGGGATTTTGATCACCTGACACTTCCATAAAATATCACGTTGGTGAACTATTATTGTGGCTTTATGTTGGCTGAACCATGTGAGCAGGAAGCAGCAACACCTTTGAACTCATTAGTAACACATATGCCCATCAGAGGATGGGACATAAATCTGATCAAAATTCAAAGATATTCTACTTCATTGAAATGCTTATGAGTTTAGTGGTGTGGAACATGCAGAGATATTTATTCTAAGGTGAAGGACAAGTTATTGCACCTTGCGCTTCCCACCATCAAGAAAGAAGCACATTTATTGTGCCTGTTTGGATTCTGAAGACAACACATTTCTCTCTTGGGTGTGTTATTTCAGCCCATATGCCAAGTGACTTGGAAAGCTGCTATATTTATGTGTCCTGGAAAAGGAGAAAGTCTTCAATGGGTCCAGGATGCTGTTCAGGCTTGTCTACCACTTGGACAAGCAGATCTGATGGTACTCAATATATGTGATAGATAGAGATGATCTTAGGAGCTTTTGCTTGTATCCCGTAGTTTCATCAAAGATGAAACATTTGTGAACTTGAAGCAAGGTTCTACCACCATCTATAGACAACTATTCTCCCTTTCAGAGATAGCTATTTGCATACTCTTAGGCCTTAGTGGAACCTGAACATTTCACAATGGGCTACAATGTTACATGAAACCTGAGCTTCCTGCCCATCATGAGCTGGGTGTTATTTGACCCACCAAATCATAAATTAGGATGATCACATTAGGAACCTATTTTCAAATGGAAGTGATATATTTGTGATTTGGCTGATCATATCCTGAAGGCACAAGCAAGCTACACGAAGAAGTTGCATATATGTCAAGGTTTCTACTCCCTTTACAATTCCCTCTGCTGCCAAGTATTACTCAGAGAGATAGATGGGGCCTGGAAAGATTGGGACCAGAGGGTGAGATGAGAATGTTGGGGTGCTTCTGTGGGCACAGAGGCAGCCTGGGCAGAGTGGGGTCAGATGCTGGGGACAGGAACATATGCTATATGTGGTTGGAGACTTGGATGCGGGATGAAGTGGAATGTTGCAGAAGGATTTGGACAGGGCTGAGTGGGCAATTCATCATAGTAGGTGGATCCTGTGCTGGAAGTGGCAGGCTGGGCAAGGCCACATCCAAGGAGGGTCCAGTAGTGTGCATGGCAGAAGCTAGGCCAGAGAAATTGGGTGCAGGATTGGGTGGAACAAAGACAGTTGGGCTGGCTTGATAAGTTTGGTCAAATTTTTCATTGCCAGATGAAACCTGACATGCCAGAGCTTCACATAGGCAACATTGTGCCTTAACAACACCTTTGCCATACACAACCCCCATAAACCTAAACTCCCATGAAGACTTCTCCAAATACACATGCAAAGATAGCAACCATGCTGATACATGCATCACATATGCCCTACAAATATAAGTATACCAGCCCCTCTCAAATACATACCACAAGAATATACTCCCATATTGCTCAAAGTATATAGTCAGACTCAGCAGGATGGAGCAGAAAATAATGTGGCTTGCTGCCAACCCTACTGACCTAACGTTGAATCCCGCATGATGCAAGGAGAGAACCAATTTTTAGTTGTCCTCTGACTGCCACCTATGTTCTGTGCCATCTGTGAACCTACCTGCAGATACACACAATAGAAAGAAAATGTGATAAAATATCTTTACCAAGTATATAATTATACAAACATGCAAAAAGATGCTCATCTGTTTGGGTGGTGGTGGGAGCTTGATTATACCTTGCTCCACCTGGGATGAAGCTAGTAAAGGCTGGAGCACATGTTCTGGGCATCCTGCCAGACCACATAACCTGGCTACAAAGGNAGCTTGTAGAGCTGGGTCTAGGCATGAGAGGATAAGTAAAAGGTCTTCCACTTCAACCATTAGACTCTCTTTAAGGTATATTTTCCAGTGAGCATGGATATCTGTCTGCATGTCTGTTCATTCATATTATTGTCTGCTCCATCCTGCTGAGTCTGACTATATACTTTAAGTAATATGGGAGTATATTCTTGTGGCATGTATTTGAGAGGGACTGGTATATTTATATTTGTAGGGCATGTGTGATGTATGTGTCAGCATGCACTGTCCATTCTGTAAGAAGAGGTGGTTAGATACCCTGGAACTTTGGAGGTTGAGAAGTGTGCTATGTGGAAACTGAACTGTGCTTTCTTCAAGAGATACTTGCCAGAGTCCAGCTCCAGTGGGATTCGGGTCCCAAAGAGGAGGTATGGAGTCAGTGAAGGAAGAAGAGTGATATGATCTGAGGGTGAATCAGGATAGCTGATCCTTTATTGAAAAAAATGCTACACCTCTTATCCGATATAATTGCATGATAGTTTAGCCAGAAACAAGATTAAAAGAGGACTTAATGATTCTAGGATGAAAGCAGCCATCAACATTATCACAGCACTTTTCCTGAGGCTAAAAGTGATAAGTTCAGCAAGTATCTAAATGCCTTTCTAGATGTGAGTCCATTGTTTCATTCCATATTATGTTTCCATCCTTGGGAAGAGGTGTGTCCAGTTAGTAAATCTTTAAGTTCTCTATTCTAGGTGTAATCAGGGGTGAGAGTGAGGGCATTGGAAGGATAATGAGGTATCTTGTGTGGAAGTAGGCAGAGTTATCATCCTATAGGCTGCAGGCCAAAAGAATATGAAATAGAGATTTAGCTGTATATGGTAAAGCTGTACCTGCATGGATCAAGGAATCCTTCTGGAGGAAGCCAAATTTCAAGGAGTAGTTTGTGTTATTTGGCTTTTAATATATCAGCTGTTTCCTGCTATCAATTTCTTGTGCACTCATAACTCCTAGGACATAACAGCAAACAGAATAACCTTCTCAGACCTACTGCTGATCTGAACTAAGTTAACACCCTTAGAGAGACAACACCTGTCTCCTAGGCCTAATGCATAGCTTTGTTTCTTGTGCAAATGAAGTTCAGACCCTCCTTCCTCTCACAGACCAAATGTCATTCCAGAGCATTTGACTCAGAACAAAAGGGTTTTTTGCATATCAGGTGAAGGAGGATTGAGGCAGAATCTCTAGCCCCAGGCAGAGTCACATGGCCAGAGAAGAAAGAACTAGGCAGAGTTTTTGCAGATGGTAGGTGGATTGGATCAGGTCAGAAGAATAGGAAAGGAAGGAATGAGCATGGATGGAGAAACTGAAGATGAAGATGAGATCAAAAGTGAAAGAGTTTAGTTAAGGCTATGAGAGGACAGGAAGAGAAGGGACAGACAGGAGCTGAGTGTAATAACAGAACTGAAGCCATGTAGAGAAAGAACCCAGGAAGAGAAGGGACAGAGAGGAGCTAAATATAAGAATAGAATTAAAGCTGTGTGGATAGAATTTAATCTCAGAAGAATAAAGTAAATGGACTAAAGAACCTGGTGTACTTAGCTTATTTTCCCACAGACTACCCTTGCCATTAGTAGTGTCTCTTCTGGGCCCCCTGGAAAGGAAATTAAAGAGACTGGACCGCAAAATTTCTGAAACCTATATGGTCCCATGATGATGTGGATATTTTCCAAAGAATTATTTTGTTTAAAGAGACTGCCAATGTATACATCCTCATCTTCCACTGAAGCCCTTACAAAATTTACCAAAGGAAAAGGCATAAGGAAACTCCCATAACACATAGTGAGAATTATTAAAAATGGAAATAAAAAGATGCTGGAGAATTGTGATCTGTAATGTCAAAATGCTGGAACTTTGTCAAGCAGCAATGTTCACCTTGCAGTCCATGACAGGTTATAAATTGCTGAACCTTCTCTCACCCTTTTTATTTCTTTTAAGATTTAATTTATCATTCTTGTCTTTGTTTCTTTATTTCTTTTAAGATTTAATTTATCATTCTTGTCTTTGCACATGAGTTGTATACTTCTAAAGTCAGAAGACAGCCTGTGTGACTCAATCTTCTTCTTCTACCATATGGATACTAAGGACCAAACCACGTCCATCAGTCTTGGCTGCAAGCACCTTTACCAGCTGAGCCATGACACAGCATCCACTGTATTCTCATATTTTTTAATCATAGTTTTGGGGGTTTTGTTTTAAAAACAGTCTCAAGAAGTTCAGGCAGACTTTGAAATTATGACTTTGGTGTATATACCTCCAACTACTAGGATGACAGTTTTCACTACCATGCTATGTTTATGAAGAGGCCCAGTGCATACTGGGCTAGTGCTGTGTCCAATGAGATCCAATGAGCTCAAAACACTGATGTATCTGACTTGGTGATACAAAGGTCCACACTGACACCCTGTCTCACCAACAAACAATTTTCTGCAAACAAACATTTTTGTTAAAAGAAATTGTATGTGTGTGTTTTTTGAGACAGAGTCTTTCTCAGTTGCCTAGACTGGCCTTGAAATAATACTATAGCCCTTAACCTTCTGTTCCTTTGCCTCAGCCTCCTATGTACCTGGAGAATAGGACTGAACCACCATGGGAGGAAGCCAGGACACAGAAAGGTGTAACTATGTATGCAGGAATACACAACTAGTTGCCAGAGGTGCAGGGCAAGATCAGAATGTTCTTAGGGTCAGGTCAGAATCCAGTACCTTCCTTGAGGTGGAATTCCATTAATAGGAAGAGGCCTAGGATCCAATCCTCTTTGGGGTCTATATGTCCTGAGAGTCTTATATGGGCTAGGGCCATAAATGTAATGTGAAGAGAGAGATGCACACAACAGAGGCCCACCTGGCCATAGGCAAATAGCTCCAGTGGGTTCATATAGAGGCTGCATGGGCATACAAGGCCCAGAGCTGTGCCCAGGAGTCCCCGGACAAGGACAAGGAGAATGACAGAAAAGAAGGTTCCTTTCTGCTGTCAGGGCCCACTAAGCTGTGATTATGCAAAGCTAGAGAACCTCCCAGTTGCCAAGATATTGCAAAATCTTCCCACTTCTCATATTGCAAACTGAGGTACAGGGATGGAAGAGAGTCTCAGCTAGAGAAATTCTGGGTAATGATGCTTCATCTGGTTATTTTAACCATG
Organism: Neotoma lepida; assembly: GCA_001675575.1. Classification (NCBI taxonomy): domain Eukaryota; kingdom Metazoa; phylum Chordata; class Mammalia; order Rodentia; family Cricetidae; genus Neotoma; species Neotoma lepida. The sequence continues at coordinate 15,968 of LZPO01009559.1, forward strand.
GTAACAAGTTTGGAGAGCTTACCTGTCTCTTTTAATAAAAGACACTAAGAACATTCTGATCTTGTCATGCACCTCTGGCAACTAGATGTGTATTCCTGCACACATAGTTAAGCCTCTCTTTGTCCTAGTTTCTCCCTTGGTAGTCCAGACCTGTTCTTCAGGTATATAGGAGGCTGAGGCAAAGAAAAGGGGGATTAAGGGCTACAGTGTTAGCTCAAGGCCAGCCTAGGCAACTGAGAAAGATTCTGTCTCAAGAAAAAACACAGTGTAGAATAAAAGAGAGAGCCAAAGTAACTCACCCTGTCCCTGAAACCAGAGCCAGTCAAAGAAACCCACCCTGACCCTGAATNCAGAGCCAGTGAAAGAAACACTTTGGCCATGAAACCAGAAACAAAGAAACACACCCTGACCCTGAAATCAGAGCCAAAGAAATACACTTTGGCCTAGGAACCCGAGCCAGTGAAAGAAATACATTGTGGCCCTGAAACCATAGCCAAATCTGCCCCAGACCAACTGAACATGAAATCAACCAATCCCTGAGCAGACAACCAACCAATCGCTGAGCACAAAATCTAGCCAATCTAAATTTGTCCAAGCTCCAAGAAATCAAAATCTGACCAATTCTCTCTCTGAAAATCTCCCTGGAAAAACTCTGCCCCCAAGAAGCCCTATATAAGTCCCTCTTCCTTTTCAGTTGGTGGCTGTCCTTCTCCACCCTGGCAGAGGCAGCCACTCTCCTGGATTCTTCCTTCCCAAATAAATCTCCTGAAAGAGTTTGGGTAAAGACCTTCCTTTCACTGCAGCACAGCAGAACCTCTGCTGGGATGCTTGCTTAGAGGAGCAGAGCAAAAGTAGCAACTGATACCTCTGCTGGGAAATTACCTGGGGAATGGAGCAGAAAGAACAAGTTTTCACTTGATCCAGAGCAGATTACTACATTTCTGCAGGGGTTTTCCCCTTAGCAGAGTGAAGCCTAAGAAGTAACATCTTGGGCTGAAGCTGAGAAGAAATGGATACTTCTGCTGGGAAACTCCCTTAGGGCAATGAAGCAGAGCTCAGATGTAAAGGCTCTCTCTCAGAGAGGAGCAGGATTACCACATCCTGCAGGGAGACCGTCCTCCACCAGACCCCAGCTTCAGATATAGCCTGACTTCCCAATAAGTCAGGATACCTCTCTCCTCACAGATGTGGGTATCCAGGATACCTCCCTTCACAGCAGTTGGTATAGCCTGACTTACTGACAAGTCAGGATACTTTTCCCTCTAGAGCTGGAACAATTGCAGGTATAGCCTCACTTCCTGACAAGTTGGGATACCTTTCCCTCCAGAGCTGTAACACTTGCACACTGGGAAGTGAAATCACTCATGCAGTCATACAATCAGTAAATGGATCATAATATAGGATTTGAACACATTTCCCATGTGCACTCTTAAAAGTTTTTAAAAATTGCTTGTATTTATTAAACTAGGAGTATGGACAAGTATGTGTGGAGGTCAGAGGACAACTTCTCTAAATCCTAAATGTGGGTCTCTGTAATGAGTCTTTCTCTAGCCCTGCAGCCTGCTCCTAATTAATGACATGGAGGCTTCATATTAATTGTGAAAGCTTGGCCTTACTTTAGGCTTGTTTCCAAATATCTTTTATAACTTAACTCATTTCTATTAATTTATGTCTACATGTGGCTTTTGCATAAATCCCATTCTGTATGTCTTACTTTTTTTGCATCTACCTGGTGACTCTGCCTCTCTTTTATCTCCCAGAATTTTCGTTCTGCCCAGAAGTCCTGCCTTACTCTCCTGCCTAGCTATTGTCCATTTAGATTTTTATTATATCAATCACAGCAACACATCTTTACACAGTGTAAAAAATATCCCACAATGCATCCCAGGAATGGAACTCAGATAAAAAGAAAGGATAGCCAGCAAGTTTCTTTACCTTCTGAATCATCTCACCGACCCCAAGTTTTATCATTTGTGTATGCTTTGTGTGTACATGTGTAAGTGTGGAGGTCACAGGTCAACATTGGGCATCCCTTAAATTGATAATAAAATCCAACTTGACTTTATGGTGCATGTCCAGGCATCTCCAGACTCCAGTGTTCCCCAAGATATGCCAACAGAGACCCTAAGAACAGAGAAGGCATGGTGGATTTCTATTAAGAGCCAAATATACAAAGTATTTGATGACCTGTAGGCCACAGTGTGACTGGTTTGTGTGTGCTGTGAGTAGAGAGGGCAGTGAGTCATTAAAAGTTTGTTGATAAACATCAAAATTTGGAATCCCTTTAGAGGTCACAAAATCATTCTTTTTTTAGATTTTTTTT
>LZPO01009560.1:0-14511 GCA_001675575.1 Neotoma lepida
ATGTCAGTGGTAGACATCAGAATGTCATAGTGTCAGCATCTGGGGAATGGGAAAAGTGAAACAGCATAGATGCTCTGAGCTGTGCCCTAGAAATCCAGATGTGGATGTCTGTGGACATCAGAACATGTGACGACCACTGCAAACATTGAGGAACACTCACTTGGAGAGTGGGTAATGATCTATAGAGTCTTGCTGTGGAGGAAGAGGACTTAATAATTTTAAACAGTGTCTTAGCATTAACTGCCACCTTGACACAGGCCAAAGTCACATTTGGGGAAAAAGCATCTCAAATGAGTAACTCTCTTTATCAGGCCAGGCTANGNACATATCTGTGAGTGATTGTCTTAATTGATGCAGGAGGATCTAGGCCATTGTGAACAGTACCATCCCTATGCAGATGGTCCTTTGTTTAATAAAGCTAGTGAAGCTTTAGGCTGAGAATGAGAGAGTTAGCCAGTGAATGAGCCAACAAGCAGCACATTTTCTGCCTTGACTTCCTTCAGTGCTACACAGTGACTCAGACCTGGAAGTCAAATGGGTCCTAAACTGGTTGTGTTCAGGGTGTTTTTTTAAAACTACATCAAGAGAACAAAAGGAAGCATAGTGCAGAGGGACGTAGTGGGTAGCTGTTCTAGCTATGACCTTGAAGCACCACCCCTAGTGAGGTATCAGGTCCTGCAATAATTCCTGGGTTCTACATTGTGAGTTTATTTCTCTCATAAATTCCTTTGCCTTTTAAGCAGACTCTGTGGATTACTAGCAATATTTCTACCACTATCTGGCACCCCCATGTCTGAGCATGGGTAGGCCATCCACGGCCTCTTACCCACCCAGATATCTTCCATAGATCCCACCCACAGGCTCCATGAGGAGCCTGTGAGATCTGCCATGTATCAGTGGCAGCATAGATTCCTGCATTCTAAAATCGCTCCCTCCCAGGTCACATGCANTTTCCCTGGATCCCAGGCACTATGGCCATCTGTTCCCTGAGTGAGGCAGTGCACCTCCTCATCAGGCTGAGCCCCCACACCACGGCTCCACTTGCCACTCATANTCTTTCCTGCTGTGCCCTACTTGGCTGAGTCAGGCCCATGCCACCACAGGAGCCCACCTGACTAGGCTGAGTCTGACNCACAGCTGCATCCTTCATCTCATACATTCAGCACCAGTTGTGGTGGTGCATAACAGTAGGATGTGCTTGGTAGCTCTTTAAACTCAATACAGGTCAAATTCATTGGAACATGCTTCAGGNCCTGCATTAGTACTACAATTGCAACACCTGCTGGCCGAAAAGCACTACTTCACCCAAAAGCCATCACAAGAACTGAGATACTAAGTCTCAAGGATTTCATCTAAGGTAAAATTACTCTATAATTTACACCTAAAAACTTATTAATAAATAAACAAATTAATAAAATTTTTCTTTACAAATTGTGAATATTTTTAAAAAGTGGCAAAAAATATTACATCCAGGAATTTAAAAATCTTTTTGTTGGTATTATGAATGAAATTTTATAAAACATATGTGACCTTCCTGGGACATGTATGATGTTCACTATAATGGCAATTAGCATAGTCTTACACATCATATCATTAAAAAATTAGCTTAATAATCACACCAAAAATGAGATATTAATGGGACTGATACAGCCTTTACAAGATAGTAATGAAGACTTAAATAAAAGGATTCTTTCTTTGGAATATGCTAACTTACCACAAGAACTTCAGTCCATTAATAGTAACTGTACAACCAGATTTAACTCTATTGATAATAAATATGAATACTTAATGGATAAAACAACTCTTCAGAGCAATGTTAATGCTATTCAGATAATTCATAAGGAGGAAAGATCATTGCTAATTGATAAAATAAAGTCTATGAAATCATATGTTTCAGAAGAACATAAAAAATTGTATGATTCCATGAAATCTCTAGAATCCTTTACAACAGAGGAGATTCAAACACTACAATAGGCAGTAGTTACTCAATTTCATGCTCTGTAGGAGTCTCTCAGTAAAGATAACAAAGAAACCAATAAGCAGAAGGGCAAGGCCATACAAGTTATAACATGGCCAAGTGGCTCTTATGCAGTGGCTTTACAAGAAAAGCATAGAGAAAAATTTGCCTTCATGGTACCTAAGTATAATAATTCCCAGCCAGTCAAAAGATATCAATGGAAGGTTCTCCTACAGGGAATGTTAAATAACCTTATTCTGTGCCAATATTTCATGCAAAAACCATTGGAAATAATTCATTCACAATTTCCAAAATTTATAATTTACTGTTATATGGATGGTATCTTAATAGCTGACCTGAAGTCAGATACTTCAGAAGCATGTTTGAAGAAGATACAAAGAGGAAATTCTATTAATTACTTAGGATATAAGATAGATCTCCAAAAATTAGACCCCAAAAGGTATAACTCAGGAGAGATTGATTGCAGACTCTTAATGATTTTCAAAGGTTGTTAGGAAGCATTTCCAACTTACAGACTATCATTGGAATACCTAAAGATGGACTAATGAATCTGGCTAATACCCTAAAAGGGGACAAGAAAATTATCAGCTGAAACTGAGAAGGAATTGGCTTTAGTAGGAAAAAAAATACATGAAGCACATGTGGATCATGTGAATCCAGAACTTATGATGCATTGTAGTCATATTCTCTTCTAGACAATCCCCCACAGGGATTTTGATACAGAGGGAAGATATTATATTGGAATGGAAATTTCTACCAAGTAAACGGAACAAGAAATTAAAGACATATATGGAAAAGATCTCGGATTTAATTCTAAAAGGAAAATTAAGACTTCTTCAGTTGACAGGATAATGTTTTATAATCTTGAATTTTCTCANTGCTGATGAGAAAGGAACAACAGCTGTGGAGAGACATTAGACAACAGAAAAAAATCCTGAGCTAAACCAACCAGTTGTATTGACCTCGGAATGGAAACCAGGATATGTCCTACATTGGGGAAGGGGATTTCCTTTTGTTGCTGCAGGAGAAGAAAAGCTATGGATACCAATAACATTAATAAAAACTCGATTTGAACAGGAGAAACCCTTTGGTGAGGAGAAGTAATAGCTCATCCACTGATGTGACAACTCTACAAGTTCTAAGAAAAACTTAATAAGCAAGGGTTGGGGCAGGGTTCTGTTTCTGTCTTTGCAAGATAGTAGAAATACACATCTTCCAGAAATCATAAGGCCTTGGATACCCAGACATCTACAGTGGAAGGAAAGAACCTGTTGTTACCAATATACCCAGGGCAATACCTCATCTCTTAACATCTATATCTTTTTAACTCTAAAAAGGTTATGGTCCCAATTAAATTATAAATCAATCTGGCTTTGGAATTGAAATATGGCTCTCTTATTCTCTAAAGGTAAGTATGTTTCTAAAAGAAAAAAAATTAAGAGATTCTGTCTCATATCAGAAGAGCCACCTGGTGTGGAAAAAAAGAAAAACAATAATCTAGGGACCATTGTCATCAAGATTCTATTTCTTTCCATGCATGTCCTTGCTTTTGGAGAATCCTTTCTCTATTCAGAATAAATCCAAACATTCCATTTTGATATTAATAATGATGAAGTCTTTCCACAATAAAAATTAAGTCCTTCCAATAGCAATCTCTAAAGTTTCCAAAAGGAAGATGGGGCCCCACAACAATGACTCTACCCTGTCCAGAATGATACCATGGTATCCATGAACATTACTCAATGATCACCTTGGGACTGAAATGTGATGGTATTTTATCTATGTCCCCCAATAAAATTTATCTGAGGATCAGAGGAACAAGGTCAGCTGCTAGTCTTGTAATGTTAGCACACACCCTTAATCCTATCACCTAGCAGGCAGGGTCTGTCTGGATCTCTGTGAGTTCCAGGTCACACTAGGAACAGAGTCAAGTGTGGAGTCACACACCTTTAATCTCAACATCAACCATAAAATTCTGGAGGTCTATACAGACAGACAGGAAGTGATATAGCTAGGCTGAGAGAGCCAATGGGAGAACAGAATAGGAAGGAATATAAGTGTGGAGATATAGGGAGACATACTCTCTTTTGGAAGCAGTGGTGTTGTGAGGTGAGGCTGGTAGCTGTTCCTAATTCCTCTTATCCTCAGATAAATTTTATTGGAGGACATAGATAAAATACCACCACACTGAAAACTCTCCAGGACAGTTCCAAGTTGAGATGGTCCATCATACTCCACTTCTAGCCAGAATCTCAGACAACCTTACCCATCACTCTGAGACTGGATGCAGAATCTATAGCTAGCCCTATTGAGACCTAACTATTTGAGCTTTCTTACAGGACCCATGGAGATACCATCGACCCCTAAACAGCAGGAAGCAAGTCTAAGAAAACAACACCCCTCTCCCAAAGGTTTAATTTTCTCTGGGTTATGGATAATGGTTATAAGGTTGGAGGTGGAACAATAAAACGTAGACTCAGTATTCTCCTCAACAAAAAGAAAAAGAAGAATGGATAGGTATAGGTTATTAAAGTAGATTATTGTATATACTAGCAAACTAATTTAGTAAAATATCAGCTTTAGATAATTTGCATGGTTATGGATTCTTGTATATAGTAAATGTAAACTATTTTTATATTTCTATTTAAGATAATTTGTATATTGATAAAAATACAAAAGTGTATTTGTAGTATTGTACATGCATTTCTACTCCTATTTGAAATATCTTGTATTTTTATATAAATGTAAAATTATATTTGTCATACTGTATGTATGTTCTACCTCTGTTTAAGATATTTTGAATACTGATACATATTTAGGATTGTTGTCATGTTGTATATTACACTATGCATTTCTACCTCTGTTTAAGACATTGTGTGTATTGTCACACTTTTAGGTTAGTGTCTTTTTACTGTACATTTGTTTATAGACTATTTACCTTGTTTTTGTGAAGGCTTAGTCCTTTGGTTATTTAGGTAGATAAGACTTACAGATTTATAATCACCCATTCTTGTCATTTCTATAGTTATGTTATTTAGGTTGTCCAGATTTACAAATACATGGGTCAGATGAATAGATAATCTTCAAACACTTCATAGACCTAGAGAATATGGCATTTAAATAATGTTGAATTCTGTTGACNTGAGACACAATTGTTCCTGGCAGCACCAATCTGATTCGGAGAGAATGTTGGGTTTCTAGACACTTTGTTTGGAAGTTTGACTTCTTCTTGGCACATGATGGCCTCCTGGGTAAAGAACTGGCCTTGCCTCTACTGCTGACAATATGAATACTGGCCTTTCTGGATAGTGGGGCACAAGGAAAAGCAACTACTGAACTCTGCCAAGAAAGGGTAAGATAGTCTTTCAAAATTCCTGCTTCTGAAAATTGTCTGTCAGATATTCTAGGCCGTNNGCAAATTGGATGCTCCAAGGGTGCTAAGAAACTTTAGGTGACTGTCCAGGCTGCCAGTTGTCTCTGTCTATTCTCAAAAGATTTTCAAAAATTGCTTGTGTGCATTTTCCCGTTTCTCAGATATTATTATATTCCTTCTCAAGTCTTTGATGTGGTTGAAGACTAATAGTTACAGTTACGGCCTTTTTGAATCTTAGTTAGAACATATTAAGTACAGATTCAGATTCTTCAGGATAGGACAGCTTTTGGAATCATCTCTGTAACATACCATTTACCTATGTTCTGGACATCTCTGGATTTTAGTATATGTGTCTCTTGTTTGATGTTGTTCTTGTTGGCTGTAGTTCCATTTTGTTTATATCATTACCCTTTATTTCTCCTGGACAATACTTAATAATCATTCTTATTGATTATATTAGATTATATTGATTATATATAATCTAACACATATATTTGTGTTAGATTAGAACTTTCTTATTTAGACAAAAGGGGGAGATATAGTGGGTAGTTGTTCTAGCTATGACTTGAAGCACCACCCCTTGTGAGGTAGCCAGTAACTGTTACACGTGCCTATGACCTCAAAGTACATTCCCCTGGGGCATGGCCTCTCAGGACCCTGGGACACATGTACATGGTTCTCTTTGCTTCCTCATGGGCCTTGGATGCTGGGATGATTTAAGGTGGAAGAACAGCATGGAACTGTGCCTTACCCTTCCAGGATCCTGCAATAATTTCTCTGTTCTGCATCATGAGTTTCTTTCTCTAATAAATATCTTTGCCCTTTAAGCAGACTCTGTGGATTGCTAGCAATATTTCTCCCATTATAGGGAAGAGTAGATGACACATGCATTTAAATCAAAGTTCTCTGCCTGATGTGGGAAATGTTTCCAATGCAGAAAAAGTGTTGGAAGGATTTAGACACCAGAGATTGGTCAGCAAGTGCAGCTGCAGCCCCTACAATACTCTCCTTTCCTTTGAGTATCAAGAAAAATGAAATGTCCTAGGACATTCATTTGAAAATTTTGGCGCAAAAGACTCCTCCTGATGATGCCCATTCTTCATATGGACACAACTTCCAACTATAGTCCCAGGCTTTCCAAGACAAGTTTAGAACCCTGAATAGACCCACCCTACTAGATGGAATAGGTGTACTGGAGATCCACAATGATCAAAATGACAGGTGCTGCATCCCACCTATTCTGAAGGCATAAGGGCAGTTCACAGTTAATATGTTAACCATCTATGGTATAGCTCCAGACATGAAAGTGCAGTTCTACCAATGATCTCTATTGTGTGATATCAGAACACATGCTCAACAGTCAGAAAATTGCTTCTGTGAGTCATGACCTTGCCTTGCAGTCTGGTTCCCATCTCTGTCTGTACTAGCACAGATCTCCCATCCTAGACCCTGCTGTGGCCTGCTGGCTGCTTTCTGTATCTGAGATCATCTCTCTGCCCACAGAACCTGAAATCTTCTCCCTCCTGGCATCTCTTGTTTGTAAAGTGGGCTCACCCAACACACAATTCAGCCAATACAAGATGCCAGAATGTTGCCTTGAAATCCTTCATTGCAAGAGTGATCCCACAATCCTTTCCAGGACACACAGATCACCTTTTCCTCCACACTGACAATATGAAACCACTCAGACAACTTCTTCTGAGTGCTTCTCTTGGATCAGAACTTTGACTGGTGACACTTATAATAAAGGATTGATCTTCATCCCCATTGATCCTTCACCTGTCCCTTTCCAGCCTTCACAGACATCTTTGACTTCTTCCTTCTGTGAGTAAATCCCACCATCCTAGAGCACTGAGAACACATTGCAGACTGGGCATTCACATTGGTCTCTATGTCACAAGGACACACAGANGGGAATAAGCNTCCCTCTTTACAGCTGAGAGACCTAAGGCCAAAACACAGCAGATGTCATCCCTGGGATGAGGCATTATTCTCTGAGGGCATGGTGATGCTTGTCAGCCTTGTTGTTCAATGTTTTGCTTGGAGACAAAACATAAAGAGAAATGGTCAGAGGAATGTGGGACAGCACTGAGAGTGGAAGAGACAGAGCTGTGCCTTGGACACAGACCCAATAACCTACCACCAAGTTGATTATTGGAAGTGCTCAGTCCGTGAGAATGCTCATCTCAGAGTGAGGATGGACAGCAGAGCCTGGAGACCATGTTGCCACTTAAGCTCATCTCACAATGAGAAGAGAGATGGGAGCATTGTCTATGCTTCTCCGACACGGGTGTCCCCTCTGCCTATAGCTCCTGCTCACAGGTAAGGGTACCGACTCTCTGACTGGAGTGGTGGTGGGGAACTCAGACACAGGCTTGAGTCTCCTAAACAGGACAGGAGCCCCAGAAGAGACTAAGAGTTTCTCTTTACAGTCATAGGGTAGAAGATACAGTGAGGGACAGAGCATCAGCAGCTGTAAGATGTCAGTGAACAGGATGTGATGAGGGAAATAACCACTGTCTATTCAAAGTGACTCATATTGGCTGCCATGTTCTGAAGCCTGATGTTCTCAACCTTGACAGTATATCTCTCTAAATAGAAATCAAGCAGCCATAGGCCAGCAAGATGGCTCAGTATGTAGAGACATGACAATCTGAATTCATTCCTTAATTCCCACAAGGTAGATGGAGAGAAAAACTCTTGCAGGCTCTTTCCTGCTCTCTTCACAGGTGCTGATGCATGCGACTGCTGATGTGATACCNGCAAATTGGATGCTCCAAGGGTGCTAAGAAACTTTAGGTGACTGTCCAGGCTGCCAGTTGTCTCTGTCTATTCTCAAAAGATTTTCAAAAATTGCTTGTGTGCATTTTCCCGTTTCTCAGATATTATTATATTCCTTCTCAAGTCTTTGATGTGGTTGAAGACTAATAGTTACAGTTACGGCCTTTTTGAATCTTAGTTAGAACATATTAAGTACAGATTCAGATTCTTCAGGATAGGACAGCTTTTGGAATCATCTCTGTAACATACCATTTACCTATGTTCTGGACATCTCTGGATTTTAGTATATGTGTCTCTTGTTTGATGTTGTTCTTGTTGGCTGTAGTTCCATTTTGTTTATATCATTACCCTTTATTTCTCCTGGACAATACTTAATAATCATTCTTATTGATTATATTAGATTATATTGATTATATATAATCTAACACATATATTTGTGTTAGATTAGAACTTTCTTATTTAGACAAAAGGGGGAGATATAGTGGGTAGTTGTTCTAGCTATGACTTGAAGCACCACCCCTTGTGAGGTAGCCAGTAACTGTTACACGTGCCTATGACCTCAAAGTACATTCCCCTGGGGCATGGCCTCTCAGGACCCTGGGACACATGTACATGGTTCTCTTTGCTTCCTCATGGGCCTTGGATGCTGGGATGATTTAAGGTGGAAGAACAGCATGGAACTGTGCCTTACCCTTCCAGGATCCTGCAATAATTTCTCTGTTCTGCATCATGAGTTTCTTTCTCTAATAAATATCTTTGCCCTTTAAGCAGACTCTGTGGATTGCTAGCAATATTTCTCCCATTATAGGGAAGAGTAGATGACACATGCATTTAAATCAAAGTTCTCTGCCTGATGTGGGAAATGTTTCCAATGCAGAAAAAGTGTTGGAAGGATTTAGACACCAGAGATTGGTCAGCAAGTGCAGCTGCAGCCCCTACAATACTCTCCTTTCCTTTGAGTATCAAGAAAAATGAAATGTCCTAGGACATTCATTTGAAAATTTTGGCGCAAAAGACTCCTCCTGATGATGCCCATTCTTCATATGGACACAACTTCCAACTATAGTCCCAGGCTTTCCAAGACAAGTTTAGAACCCTGAATAGACCCACCCTACTAGATGGAATAGGTGTACTGGAGATCCACAATGATCAAAATGACAGGTGCTGCATCCCACCTATTCTGAAGGCATAAGGGCAGTTCACAGTTAATATGTTAACCATCTATGGTATAGCTCCAGACATGAAAGTGCAGTTCTACCAATGATCTCTATTGTGTGATATCAGAACACATGCTCAACAGTCAGAAAATTGCTTCTGTGAGTCATGACCTTGCCTTGCAGTCTGGTTCCCATCTCTGTCTGTACTAGCACAGATCTCCCATCCTAGACCCTGCTGTGGCCTGCTGGCTGCTTTCTGTATCTGAGATCATCTCTCTGCCCACAGAACCTGAAATCTTCTCCCTCCTGGCATCTCTTGTTTGTAAAGTGGGCTCACCCAACACACAATTCAGCCAATACAAGATGCCAGAATGTTGCCTTGAAATCCTTCATTGCAAGAGTGATCCCACAATCCTTTCCAGGACACACAGATCACCTTTTCCTCCACACTGACAATATGAAACCACTCAGACAACTTCTTCTGAGTGCTTCTCTTGGATCAGAACTTTGACTGGTGACACTTATAATAAAGGATTGATCTTCATCCCCATTGATCCTTCACCTGTCCCTTTCCAGCCTTCACAGACATCTTTGACTTCTTCCTTCTGTGAGTAAATCCCACCATCCTAGAGCACTGAGAACACATTGCAGACTGGGCATTCACATTGGTCTCTATGTCACAAGGACACACAGANGGGAATAAGCNTCCCTCTTTACAGCTGAGAGACCTAAGGCCAAAACACAGCAGATGTCATCCCTGGGATGAGGCATTATTCTCTGAGGGCATGGTGATGCTTGTCAGCCTTGTTGTTCAATGTTTTGCTTGGAGACAAAACATAAAGAGAAATGGTCAGAGGAATGTGGGACAGCACTGAGAGTGGAAGAGACAGAGCTGTGCCTTGGACACAGACCCAATAACCTACCACCAAGTTGATTATTGGAAGTGCTCAGTCCGTGAGAATGCTCATCTCAGAGTGAGGATGGACAGCAGAGCCTGGAGACCATGTTGCCACTTAAGCTCATCTCACAATGAGAAGAGAGATGGGAGCATTGTCTATGCTTCTCCGACACGGGTGTCCCCTCTGCCTATAGCTCCTGCTCACAGGTAAGGGTACCGACTCTCTGACTGGAGTGGTGGTGGGGAACTCAGACACAGGCTTGAGTCTCCTAAACAGGACAGGAGCCCCAGAAGAGACTAAGAGTTTCTCTTTACAGTCATAGGGTAGAAGATACAGTGAGGGACAGAGCATCAGCAGCTGTAAGATGTCAGTGAACAGGATGTGATGAGGGAAATAACCACTGTCTATTCAAAGTGACTCATATTGGCTGCCATGTTCTGAAGCCTGATGTTCTCAACCTTGACAGTATATCTCTCTAAATAGAAATCAAGCAGCCATAGGCCAGCAAGATGGCTCAGTATGTAGAGACATGACAATCTGAATTCATTCCTTAATTCCCACAAGGTAGATGGAGAGAAAAACTCTTGCAGGCTCTTTCCTGCTCTCTTCACAGGTGCTGATGCATGCGACTGCTGATGTGATACCNGGGCACTTGCTTCCACACAATCACTGTTGCATGGACTGGCACATGTGCACCCTCATGCACATACCTTCACAAATGCACACACATAAACATAACTAAATGTAAGAAAATTCAAATTGTACTTGAGTACAATTATTGTCATTAGTGCCAAACATATGAACTATGTAGATATATCCATGGAGACACCCTTTGTTCCTAGCTTCCTTCATTCTTAGCTTCTTTCCTTCCTTGCTTCTTTCCTTGCTTGCTCTCCTCCTCTCTTCATTTTTTCCTTCCTTCCCTCCTCCCCTCCTTCCTTCCTTCCTCCCCTCCTTCCCTCCCTCCTCCCCTACTTCCCTCCCTTCCTTCCTTTGTTCCTTCCTTTCTTCCTTTCTTCTTTCCATCCTTTCTTTCTGCTTTCTTTTGTTTCTCCACTGTTGTGTGAATCATTTCCAGGAACTGACACTCCAAAAACTGTCAGAGTAATTCATGTCCTGACCAAGCACTGGGTCTATTGAACCCAACATCAGAGTATCCAGAAGATGAAGTCATGGGCTGACTAGAAGCACAAAGGGAACAGAGAAAAAAAACATCAGAAAATGAGGATCCTCTAGAAGAGGAAGTCAGAGAGTCATTGCTCCTCACACCAAATACTCTTTATGTGAGGACGGATATGGGGACACTGCATGGGGAGCCAGGATGATACCTGAACAAAGAATCCCATATAGAGGGAAGGACATATATAGAGGCTTTGAGAGAATGGAGGTCGTGTTGCTCACCTCCATCAAGGAGGATGGGAACACCCTTACCCACACAGCTAAGCTGAATGATGGACATGCCAGCTGAATATTGATTGTTTTTCTCTCCTTCCTTCTAGATTCATTTTTAACATGCCGGCATATGCCCACAACTGCCCAAGTCACCAATGAATCAGTGCTACCCTAAGTGGTCAAAGGAGAAAATATCCATCAACATGCCGACGATCTGCCAGAGAATCTGCTAGACTTTGCCTGGTTCAGAGAGGTGAGGAATGTGAGCCTTAGAATTTCACTATATGTACTGACCACTAGTGCAAGTGTGAGTGATCCTGAACATAGTGGTGGAGAGAAAATATACAGCAAAGAATCCCTGCTGCTTCACAATGTAACCCAGAAAGACAGAGGATTCTAACCCTTACAAATAGACATGCAGAAATTACATAAACAACCATGTACCTTTACATGTACAGTAAGTGTTTTTTTTCTAAACTCTGGGTGCTGGGTAGGGTTCATTCCATTGGCCACACACATGAGCATAANGCCTGGCCTCTGCACACATACCTTCTGCAGTGTTCCCATCTTGGGTTTTAAGTATTTAGTGTAGGACACACATGGTATAGAATAATGGCAATAAGTCAGAATCCTTCATTTTACCTCACTTTGCAGGCATCTTGATGCATGATGAGTAACTCACCTCAGCATATCAACCCAAGGACATCAGTCTAGGGTATCTAGGCTCTTTGGATTCTCCCCAGGAATATGTCCCCAAGAAAGACCCTGAAGGATGAATGTTGGGCCTACTTTAGGAGAAATGGTAGCCTCACAGAGANGTGAGCCCCAGGAAGCCCTGTCTGCAGATTTTGTCCAATACTCAGCTCTAGGCAGCCCCTAAAAATCATTTTCNTAGGTTTATATTTTAACTTTCTAAAGGCATGGAACCGTGGATTTTAGTAGTCAAAGTTTTGAGTTGTGTGGAGCCAGCTAGCATACTGTCATGACAGTCTTGGTTGGCCTAGGTCCCTTGGTCATCTTCTCTGGACAGTCATCAGGAGAACATAACTCAACAGGTATCCAGGCCATTAACTAACTGCCCTGATGGGCTTATGAGACTTTACTGGAGAATCATGGTCACCAAAGAGAGGATCAGAGGACACAGGTTCTCCTGACAAGTACTTATTTTCTGGGTTCTAGCTCAGGGAATTCTCTCCTTCAGGGAAATGGCAACAGGCTCCTGTGATGTAGACAGCTCCCTAGACATGAGGCGCAGCTCCCTCCAGTGATAAACAGAGGCAACTATCAGGCCATACAATCAATACTCAGAAAAGTATTTGTCTGAATCAGGACCTTACNTTGTAGTCTGGCTTCCACTTCTGTCACTACAGACCTGGAAGTCATGGACACAGATTTCACAGACCTATTGGCTCCTTCCTGTGTCTGCTACATTGGCAGGGGATCATAGTCAGTTCCCCCATTTATGTAGTTTCTTTGGGAATGAGAGTGTACCCAAGGGGAATGACCTAGACTGACATCCAAGGTATCTTAGAAGGCCCAGGGAGCTCATGGGCAGACTCATGACACAGCTAAGTAAGCAGAGGGGGTGGGAAGCATTGCAGCTAAGCATGGGACAGTAGAATCCAGACCCTCTTTCTATGACTCAGCCAACATACCCAGGATGTCAGACTCATGACTCATCTGCTCCTGGNCCTGTGTCCTNAGTCAGAACCTTGATTTGTGACTTCAGTGAGAATAGTTCTGTCCCTTTACTCATGCATCACAGACCTGGTCCCTTTAAAGCCCTCAAAGACATCTCTTTCCCCATCATGCTGAGAGTAATTCCATCTTTCCAGAACATGGAGATCACAGGGTAGACTCTGTGTAGCTGAGTTTATGCATCCCACAGGAAGTGAAGAGAATCCCTCTTTGTTGCTTACAGACCAAGTCCAGGACACAGCAGAGGGCAGCCCTGGGTTAAGCTGCTGTTATCTCAGGGCACAGGAATGCTTATCAGCCTTGTTCATATGTGGTCTAGAGGACTGAAATGTAAAGACAGGAGGGGAGGGGGACACCTGGCAGCAGTGAGAGTGGAGGAGAGAGAGCCGTGTTTTGAGCATAGTCCCACCCACAGCTCATGGAAATCTGAGACATGCTGCTGCCGCCTAGGCAGACACTCAGCTCAGAGGGAGGAAGGACCACAGACCTTGAAGCTGTGCTGGAGCAGAAGTGCCACAGGAGAAGAACTGTTATGCCACAGAGATCAGACAGACACCTTAGTACCTCCTCTGAAAAGGATGCACTATTGTAATTGGCTGTTTTTGCCCTTTTGTCTCTTTATGGGGCCTGCCACTCAGCTCCCAAATAAATACATTGGGACTTATTCTTCTTAAAAATGCCAGGCCTTAGCTTGGCTTGTTTCTTACCAGCTCTTCTTAAATAATCCTATCTAACTTTTGCCTCTGGGATTTTATCTTTCTATATACCTTTCATTAATTCTTATTCTGTGGCTTGTTGTGTAGCTNGGTGCCTGGCCTCTGGATGTCTTCTTTTCCTTTTGTTACCTGGTCTTTCTTGCCCAATTTCTCCTCCTATTTATTCTCTCTTCCTTCCAGCCCCAACTATCCTTTCTCCTGCCTAGCTATTGGTTGTTAACCTCTTTTTAGACTAATTAGGTGTTGTTTTAGACAGGCAAAGTAACATAGCTTCACAGAGTTAANCAAATTCAACATAAAAGAATGCAATGCATCTTTGCATCAATAAACAAATATTCCACAGNATAAACAAATGTAACACATCTTCAACTAATATTCCACAACACACTACCTGTCCAGGGCTCCTCTCATAGGTGTGGAAACTATAACTTGCCAATGTGTGATAGGAGAGGACATACCTACTGTTTGGAATGTTGTGAATGGCACAACAACCTGAGAGGAGTTTCAGGGATTGTAG
>LZPO01009561.1:2864-18243 GCA_001675575.1 Neotoma lepida
TGAGTCTGAAGGCAGTTTTCTTGTTCAGAGAATCTCAGTCTTACTCTCTTAAGGCCGTCAACTGATTGAATTCTGGGAAAGAGGGATCTTCTCTACTTAAAATCCAGTGATGTAAATGTCAATTTCTTATCTCAACATTACTTTCACAGAAACATCTAGACATATTTGGCTACATGTCTGGGAGCTATAACTTAACCAGAGTGACACATAGGATTAACGGTTAGGGACATAGCTTGTTGGGGAGGTTAGATGGGAGGCACAGTGGTATCTAGATAGGCCCCTAGGATCTTAGCTGCTCCCCACATAACAGAATTGACTGCCTTTAGCAATTAAGAATCCAACTGATGTAAATACCCATTCCTAGCAACAGGAAGGTGTGCCACAAGGTAAGAAAAGGGTCAGAGCTCTGCTGGAGGATATGATCAGCTTGGACATGGCCACAATGTCTCCTTGACAAATGCTAGTTTCTTTGTCTGCATGCTGACTGGATTATTGTTTCATTGTCTTTTGCAGATGTTTCTATGTCTCTCCTTTTCATAAACTATAAACATCTTAAACACCTACTTAAACATTGAGAGTTTGTTGTATGTTATTTAGTAATTTTTTGGATAAATTATTCATTCCTGTGCCATAAATTCAAAAGCTTCAAAAAGACACAGAGCAAAAGCAAGTATTCCTCTCGACCCTGACTACAAGCCACCTTACCTCATTTCCCAGAGGCAATGACTCTGATGAGATTGTCAATTTCATGTTAGGAAGAGTGTGAGGACAGAATAACAGAAAGTAGACACATAAAACATAATAATGTGTTACTGTTCTTGCTTAACAAATATGGTAGAAATATTCTTTCACTGAGATTTAACACAGAATTATTTATTACAATTATGATTTGCTTGTTTGAAAGAGATGCCCCCATTGATGGTGCTCTTGGTAGGGTGAGGTGTGGTCTTTTCGAGAAGTCCATCTGGGACAGGCTTTGAGAGTTTAAAGACTCAAGCCATCCCTAGTTTGATCTCTCTGCTTTGTGCTTGCAGTTTGAGATGTGAGCCCTCAGCCCTCTGCTCCTGCAATACTTTTGTTCCATCATAGACTCTAACCCTCTGGAATCAAAACTCTAAGTAGACTCTTTCTTCTCTAAATTGACATGGTCATGGTATNTTATCACAGCAAAAGAAAAGTAACTGATACATCGTTATTGTGTGTGCACTGCCAGAGATTGAGCCCAGGACCTTGAGCATACCAGAAGTGCCTTATATTTTTTATGNCTATATGATATTCCATTATGCAAATATACTATAATTTAATTAGCCAGTACTTCATTTGGACTCTACAGTATTATGCTATTAGTAAACAAATATCCTCAGACAGACACTTATCTTCCATTCATTATTTTGTATGCATACTTGTTTACATGTGTGTGGTGGGATGCATTTGATGAGCATTTGATCTTATGCATCTTCCTCATTTACTATCCAGCTTATTTTTTGAGACAAGTTCTCTCACTGTATCTGGATCTCACTAACTCAGCTAGACAAGCGGGTCAGCCAGCCCCAGGGATCCTGAGGTCTCTCCCGCACTAGTGCTGGGAGTACAGGCATGTGCTGTCANGCTTAGCTTTTTACATNGGTGCTGGGGNTCCAAACTCGGGTCTTATTTGCTTATTTGGCAGGCAATTTACCAAACAGCCACCCTCTCAGTTTCTTTCTTCATTCTTCAGGATAAATTCCTAACAGTAGAAGGCCTAAATGAAAGGGCATGTACTTAAAGTTTTGATATATTAGCAAAGTGTCCTCCCCGGAACTGCTTGCTAGCACAGCTCCAATTGGCTATCTCCAAACCCAATTCACTGCAGATATATAAACGTGACATTACCTGGCATTAGGAAATTTTGTTTTGTTCCTTTCTTTCCTTCAGGTCCCTGGTGACCNTGTGCCAGTTTCTGCAAGTGTGGGGACAGTCCAAGGTACGGGAACAAAAGGAAAGGGATTCACTCAAGGAGAAATTGACCTCAGAGGTTAACATTATTGCCAGTTGGATCTAGTTCAAGAACAACAGGGTAGGTTTCCTCTTCATGGCTTGCCCAAGGGCCAACCTCCTAGGTGTTAAGAACAGAACCTGAACAGTTTCAGGGNGCTCTTTGATCTTGGAGCTCATAAATATGTTGCTGGGACTGCATGAGCTAATTTAGTACATCCTTTAGGGCACTTACTGGTACAGGGAAGCATGCAGCAATGCCAGTTAGTAACCTTGCTCATCAGGAAGTGAGGGGATGGGAGGGGCTGGAGGAACTAGCAGCATCAGGAACTCACTCCTCACTCCTTCCAACTGTGCAACTCAAACAGCCTTTGAGCACACTGGGAGCAGTGCCTGAACCATTGGGGAGAGCAGCATTATTCTTAATTGAGCAGGAACTAATGAGGGCTGCATTGCTTTGAATCTGCCCATTGGATGAGAACGAACATTAATGACCACTGGGCTGGAAAGGCCAGATGCAATTCACCAAATGAGAGGGCATCTTCTCCCATCAGTTATAAAGCAGTATGCAGGAGACCAGGGCATGCTTTCCAGCAGCGAAAGTCCATCAGTGGTGACACTGTTAAATACAGAGTGAAGGCCTCATAAACTGCCATCCATGCATGAAGCAATTAAACATGGTGTTGCCCCTGAAGCAACACTCCGACATCCAGCCGCTGTTAGAGCTTTCAGGCCGTAGCAACTCAGAGGATGGCAAAAGAATAAGAATTTGCGTTTTTTTAAACAAAGAAACCTGAGGGGGTGAGGGGAAGAAGTCCATGTCTTTTAATTGAAGTGGATTCAGAAGATATTAAGGACTAGGTCCCCAGTGAGAACAGAGCTAAGATCTCCCCTGGTGGTACCTCCTGCAAGCTCCTCTGTTGAAGTGGACTGTATGGTTTGCTGATGACTCAATTAGGGGATGTTTGACCCATATGATGGGAAACCCAGGCTGTTGCAAAGACACAGCTCCCTGTTTTCTGCTTCCTTCTCCTCCTTGGTTTTAATGTGTGTGCTACCCATTATTCCACATTTGANGGCTTTCCGCTCAAAGCCCNGTTCTCCTTTCCTAGTTTGGCAGCCCAGAGTGGAGTTCAAGCCACTGGGATTCAGAGGAGTCCATTTATTCAAAACATGCTGAGATGGTTCCATTCCCTGGGATTTTTGGTAACAAACACCTGTATTCCTCCATCCAGTGTCACTAATTTGAGGATTGAGGAGGTTGTCATTGAAAACACTGTCCTGGAGAATGTGTGGGCTTGGAGGAAGAGTAGAAGGCATACTGCTGGATCTCTCTTTCTCCTTTTTCATTATCCTCCACAGCNGTGGTTCTCAACTTTCCTAATGCTGTGACCCTTTAATACAGTTCCTCATGTTGTGGCGACTCCAACCATAAAATTATTTTTGTTTCTACTTCATAACTGTAATTTTGCTACTGTTATGAATCGTAATATAAATATCTGCATTTTCCTATGGTCTTAGGCAACCCTTGTGAAAGGTCTGTTGGACCCCCAAAGGGGTCATGACCCACAGGTTGAGAACCACTACTCTAAAGTTTGGAGCAGGTTGTTGTTGGGTGTTTTTGCTCTTTTTNGGGGGGCTCACCACCCGGCTCCCAAATAAATCACACTCGGAGGCTTATTCTTAATTATGAATGCCCGGCCTTAGCTTGGCTTAGTTTCTAGCCAGCTTCCCTTATCTTAAATTATCTACCTTTGCCTCTGGGCTTTTTCCATTCTCTTTCTTCTGTAAATCTTATTCCTACTCCGCGGCTGGCTGTGTAGCTGAGTGGCTGGCCTGATGTCCTCCTCCTTCTCCAGCTGCNCCTTCCTCCCAGATTTCTCCTTCTATATATTCTCTCTGCCTTCCAGGTCCGCCTATCCTTTCTCCTGCCTTGCCATTGGCCATTCAGTTCTTTATTAGACCATCACGTGTTTTAGACAGGCACAGCATCACAGCTTCACAGAGCTAAACAAATGCAACATAAACAAAAGTAACACACCTTAAAATAATATTCCCCAACAGCAGATGTTCTGTTAATATCAAAGCCGTGTCTCCCAGGCACACCCAGATACCTGCTTGACACTGGACTGAAGTGTTATGTCTCTATGTGGGGGATTGTCTCACTAGGGCAAGTTGGCTTGCTCTGACTGCTCCAACACTTGTGATCTAGGAGTGACTGCAGTCCCTGATCCCTTGAGATTCTGTGGCACCCCTTGGTCCTAAGGGTGCTAAGCACCCACCTAGGTTTTGAGAAGAGCAAATCAGAAAGGAGTGAGTTTTGAATCCATGGCTTTTACGCCCCCGAGCCTCACAGCCCTCATCACCTATGTAGCTATTGCAGCTCGGAGGCAAACACCAGACCATCATTTCACCTTGTTTCTTTCGATTCCACGTTGATATTTGTATTAAATACAACTGTTTTTAATTATTATTTTTAAGACAATAGCACAAAAAAGTCTCAAGGAAGCAGTCTCCGAGTCTGATGACAAAAATTCCTATTTGGTGTGACTTAATGTATTTTGGTAGGTCATCATCTTTCCCCCGTCACTGCGCGTGTTTGATTTCTCTGCACTGCTGCCAGGCCTGACCCACAGTCTCGGAGCACCTCTCAGGTCTGGTGCTGGAGGTGACGTCAGCTCTAATTGGCCATTACTTTGTTTGGAGTAATTGTCAATTACAGTGATTTGATTTTCATTGAGCAATTGTGGGTTTTTTAATCACGTCTTCATTTCCAAATGAGGTGACTTCTTTGATTCTTCATTTTGACTTATGTTTCCCATCCAACCTCTTGAACTATTAAATTATTTATTGGCTTTTTCATAATAATTGAATGAGATTGTTCATATCAAAACAGTCAATAGTTGACACACAGAGGTTTATTTAAAATAGCTTCTATTGAAAAATAATTGATTAATAGACTAATCTTATTTTGATTCATGCACAATCATTTAAAACATTTTTGGTTTTGAGCTGGAAATATGACTTAGCAGGTAAAGATGCTTGTCACCAAGCCTGACGACACAAATTTGATCCACAGATCATATAAGTACACACACACACACACACTAAATGAAAATGAATGTTTTTGTACTTACTTACTTAGTTTGTGTGTGCATATGTGTGAGTGTATCTGTGTGGCCGTGCACTTACCTCAGTGTTTGTGTGGAGGTCAGAGGACAACTATTGGGAGTTGGTTCTTTCCTTTTACTGTGTGCGTTCCTGGAATTGAACTCAGGACATCAGACTTAACTGCAAGTGTCTTTACCCTCCAAACCAGCTCACTTGTTCCAACCTCCACTTTAAATGGTAAATCTGGAGAAACCGACATCTACCAGAGTCTGTTTCTCTCTCTCCTCTCTGTGTGAGTGTGCACAAGTGTGTGCAATTGCATGTGTATGTGTACACACACATGCATGGATACGGAAGCCTGGGGTTGGTGCCAGGTGTCTTCCTCAATTTGCTGTCTTTTTTTTTTGAGGCTGGGTCTTTCACAGAACTTAGAGCTCACCAATTCTGCTAGGCTAGCTGGCTATTGAGCCCCCAAGGACCCTCAAGGATCCTTCTGTTTCATCCCAAGCACTGAGAACACAGAAAGAGTCACTGCCAGGCCTTTTTTTTTTTTTAAATGTGAATTTGTGAGTGCTGGAGATGAGATCAGACTTAGTTCCTCATGCTTGGTGGTATAATCACTTTACCAATGGAAACATCTCCCTGGCTTTGAGAAATGGTGCTTCTTATCCTACAAAGTTACTTCCAGAAGCCCCTATATTCCAAAACTCTCTGCGTCCAGAAGACAAGGGCTCCAATTTATAGTGGTGATAAATCCACAAGCAACAAAAGCAAGTGGCTTATTTGCATACAAATAGGATGCTTACCAGCAGATGTTGATAAGCCTTATAAGAATCAGGCTAGACTGTCAGGACCTTTCTTACAGAGGTGGCCAGACAATGTGAGCCAGGCAGAAGTTAGATTAAATAGGAGAAGTAGACAGCCATCAGTTATCGGTGGCTCTCAGTGTATGGCTTCCTCTGGCTCCTGAGAGCTGAGCACTGCAGCCCTTATCTCTGTAGACCTGGAATTTGGAGTCATTATCTGCTAGAGCAGAGGGATTACAAATAGTGTGAAGTTCTGTGGACAGTAGTGTGTAGTCAGTCACATGAGAATGGAGTTTTGGTGGTGGAAGCNGGTAGGCCAAGGTAGATGGACTGTGCCTGGACCACGAGCAGATTACCAAGGTCACCTTGGGAAAGTTTCTTAGACATCTCTGTAATTGAGGTGTAATTTTCATGTTATACCTTGTTACTGTGTTGCTATAAGAATAAAACACTGTCTGTTTACAGTAGCTCTTTGAAAAATTGAAAGTCCTATCCATCTAAAGGGCCAATTTTCAAGCAACCTATGTTCAGCATTTAACATCTGTCCATTATAGTATCAGTTTATAAGTGTTAAGTTCATAGAGCATCATCACTGTGATCTGTAAATAAGTAATTTTTGTTCACTCTTTTTAAAAAAATTTTTTATTAAAAGATTTTCTATTCATTTTACACGCCAACCACAGATTCCCCTCTCCTCCCTGCTCCCACCCCCCTCCAGCCTTCCCCCACAATCTACCTCCATTCCCACCTCCTCCAAGGCAAGGTCTCTCATAGAGAGACAGCAGAGCCTGGTACATTCAGTTGAGGCAGGACCAAGACCCTCCTCCCTGTACCAAGGCTGTACCAGGTGTCCCACCATAGGCGCTGGGCTCCAAAAAGCCAGCTCATGTACCAGGGGTGGGTTCCTATCCCATTCCCTGGGGNCCCCCTAAAGAGTTCAAGCTAAACTGTCTCGAGTATGCAGAGGGCCCAGTCCAGCACCATGGGGGCTCTACAGTTATTGGTCCACAGTTCATGTGTCTCCACTAGTTTGGCTGGCCATCTCAGTACATTTTCCCATCATGATCTCGATGCCCCTTGCTCCTAGAATTGTTCACTCTTAAAACCTGGAAAATGGAGATAAGGTAATTTGTCATAGATCACAGTGACCAGCTAACTAAACTAAGCCTTCTATTTGCTTACAGTTGTGTTCATGATTAGCGTCCATGGTACTAGAAGGTACTCTGTACACTACGGAAGGAGAAAGGTAAACACTAACATGCTACAAACTCTTTGATCTACAATGATGACCTACCTGTGAAATGTGCTTGTGCAATAGTGGCACAAAGTTTGTGGAGTAACCAACCAATATCTGATCAGATTTAAGGCCTACTCCATGAGATGGAACCCATCTTTGACACTACTAGGGGTGGCCTAGAACCTGAGACCAGGTAGGCCAGGAACTTAGGGGGAAACCAAACTATTGTGCTGGCTGGTCTTTTGTCAAGTTGACATACAAACTAGATTTGTCTGAAAGGAGCGAACCTCAACTGAGAAAATGTCTCCATAAGATCAGGCTGTAGGCAAGCCTGTGGGGCATTAAAAAGAAGATTGTATTTATTTTTATTTTATATGCATTGGTGTTTTGCCTGCATGTATGTCTGTGTAAGGATGCCAAATCTTTGGGAACTGGAATTACACACATCTGTGAGCTTTCATGTGGGTTCTGGGAATTGAACCTGGGTCTTCTGGAAGAGCACCTCGTGCTCTTAACCACCGAGCTATCTCTTCAGCTCCGTGTAGGGTATTTTCTTAATTAGTGATTGGTGGGGTAGGGCCCAGCCCATTGTGGGTGATTCCATTACGGGTTTAGTGGTCCTGGGTTCTATAAGAAAGCACACTGAGCAAGTCAAGGGAATCAAGCCAGTAAATAGCGCCCCTCCATGGCTTCCACATCAGCTCCTGCTTCCAGGATCCTGCCCTGTTTGAGTTCCTGTCCTGACTTCCTTCAATGAAGAATAGTGCTGTGGAAGTGTAAGCTGAATAAACCCTTTCCTTTTCAACTTGTTTTTTGTTCATGGTGTTTTGTTGCAGCAATAGAAACCCCAACTAAGACACTACTGTTCTGACTTTTAAAGAGTCATAAAATGACTCATAATGACATTCTGCTATACTCATAGATCAGTGCCTTGCTCAGTCATTATCAGAAAAGCTTTCCCCTGGAGCAGATGGGAAGAAATACAGAGATCCACAGCTGGACAATGTGCACAGAGTGAGAGATCTTGGAACACTCAGTCCTAAATGTGATGTCTCCATCAAATCCTTCCCATCAGGGCTCGGGAAACCTCATGGAAGAGGAGGCAGAAAGATTGTTAGAGGCAGAGGGAATGGCGTTGTGGGGCGTGCTATCCACCAGAGAATACTAGTTGGATACAGATTTAAGTCAATAGGAAATCTTTATTAGCCAGACAAAGACTACACTGAATGTTTGGCATCCTAGCATAGCCTCGAGCCTTTCTCGGGGTGAGCTGTTAAGGACAAAAACCATGTCTTGGGTTGACATACTTCAGTTAACAAGAACAGTTAGTCAGAAGCAGAACTGCAGAAGCCAAAAGGCAAGGTTAGTACATTTAGAGACTTTCCCAGAACTATGGGTTTGGATGGACTAAGCTTTTGCTTTAGTTTAGGCAGGTGGTACTGTCTATGTGCTGAGTTTTACAGCCTGAACGGTACTTCCATCATGGAGCCAGTTGTACTAAGGTCTGGGGTCTACTAAGGTCTGGGGTCCTATTACAATGGAGGACAACACGGAAACAAGGTCCTCTAAACACAGCAGGACTGACACATAGATGAACTCACAGAGACTGTGGCAGCACGCACAGTCCCTGCACATGTCTAAGCCAAATGGGATCCCAGAGCTGAGAGGAGAAGTGAACACAAGGCCCTATCCTTCCCAGAATCTCCAACTAATAACAACTCACAAATAAAAAAAGATCTCTCTCTTATGGAGTCTTACTGGGGATACAAACCATTCTTAAGGCCAGGCTCCATGCCTAACAGTAGACGGCCAACACAAGAGGAACTCAACAGCATCTTTGGAGGTTCTTTGTCTCACATTTTTTCAGGGCATTTTGTAAAACCTTGTAGGACCTTTGTGTATGGATTATGATTTCTAGCCTTGTGCTTTTAGTGGATTCCTGTGGGTATGAACATGTGTGTCANGGTGTCTATTTATGTTTCTCGTGCTTTTTCTTTGACTCTTTTTCTAGTTTGTTTTGTCATATTTCAATTTGTTTGTTTTGTTTTGTTTTATTTTATTCTTTAATTGCTTGCTTGTGTTTTAATGAGAGTCAGAAAGGGTGTGGATTCAGATGGCAGAGGAGTTGGGGAGAATCTTGGAGGAGTAGGGGAAGGGAAAAGTATAATCAGAATATACTGTGTGAAAAAAATCTATCTTCAATAAAAAAAAATCTTTAAAAAACGCAATATTTTATGTAGTGTGAATTTTGTGATATTGCAATCTGATGTATATGTTAAATAATAAACATATTCTCATGTCTAAAAACAATCCCTATCATTACAGTGGAAGGAAGCTTGTTATCTATTTGTCCTGTGTCTTGACGTTTAGTTTCTTTCCATCATAAATCTTAAAATGATTATCTATTAAGTTGCATTGCTTAAGAAAGTAGAATTACTGTGCAAAACATGTTTCATATTTTATTGTATTCAAATTACTTGACTGTAAATTTAAAGTATCCTTAAGGAGTAGAGAGAGTGAATCCCATGCTCCCATCACCAACTTCAATAGGTATCGACACCAGCTAACCCTGTTGCATCCAGTTTCTCTGTGCATCCTCTTCGAAGGAAAGAAACCCCTAATGTTATCTATGGCTGTTTTGCTATGTGTTTCTAAAGAACAAAGTCCCTTTCCTGAAAATTCCTTCACTATCACTGTTGGAGCTACAAAGTGAGTAACAATTCTTTCCCAATGCCAAATGCTCGCTCTGTTCACCTTTCTCTGCCTCGCGCACTTGAATCAGTATTCCGATCAATCTCATACAATGTGATTGGTTACCAGGGTATTAAAAAAGATACCAGGGTGTCTCTTTCTCTCTATGAGTCTCTGGCTGAGTTGTTGTTTTGTGGGGTCCTTCCCACTGCTATGTGCGTCCCCAAAGCACTTACATCTTCTTATTTCCCCTCTTGCCTCTTGTAAATGAGTAACGACATCTAGGCTCTTGATCAGATCCCTGTTCCCTCAGCTTCAAGACTTCTCAGCTCTCCTCTCAAGTCGGGAGATGTTCTGAGATTGAAAAGAACTTAAGTTAGGTATACATAGTGCTTAATCAAACATGGTGGCCCAAACCATGAAATTGTTCTGGCTAGTCTGCTGAGGTAGGAGACATCCAGATCACATGGAATGAGGAGGTGAGCTGATCATAAAACAAAAATTGAAACTTTTAAGCAGAACATGGTAGCCAGGTATGCTGGTTAGGCTTAATTGTCAGAATTGTCAGGTTTAATGGACAGAACCTAGAATTCCATGGGAAGAAAGTATTAATGAGGAATTATCTAGTTCAGGTTGGCCTGTGGGCATGTCTGTGGGAGTTGTCTTAACCATTGATTGATGTAGGGAGACTCAGCCTTTTGTGGGTGATATCATTCCCTGGAAGTGAAGAGAGGAGAAAGCTAGCTAAGAGCAAGCAAGCAAGGACCTACACATTTATTCTCTCTGTTCTTGACTTTGACTTTGATGCTTTGACTTGCCCACAGCAATAGACTGTAACATGGAATTGTAAGCCCCAAATCCTTTCCTTTTCTGTGTTGCTTTTGTTTGCCATACATTTTCTGGTACAAACTACAGATTTTCTGGTACAAACCTATAGTTCTAGGTGCTTTGGAGACTGAAGCAAGAGGATCACAGGTTCAAGACCCACTTTGGCTACAAGAGCTAGCTCAAGGCCTGTCTGACTCACTTAGATATCACCTGTCTCAAAATGAAAAAGAGGATGGATTGGAGTTGTTGGGGATAAAGCTCAGTGGGAGAGCTCTTGCCAGACATGTGTGAGGTTTCATACCCAGCACATATTAAATGCATGTGCACACATATATGCAAACATAGAACATGGTGTTTTAAATTGAACACAGTACAAATGAGTGCTTAAAGAGTAAAACTTACCAATGCTCATTGGTCAGCAGTGGACCACATAAGACTATAATAGAGCTTAATAACAGCCATCCATTAGTGACATTGTAGCTATCATGGTGTTGTACCAAAACACATTATTAGGTGTTTATGGTGGTTAGTATAAAAAACCCAGTCTTATAAAAATACAAACACAAATATAAGTGTATTGTAAAATAGTTGACCTAGTTAACTTCATCTGGAAATTTGACAGTGTCTAGAGCAGCAGTTGGTTCTCAACCTGTGAGTTGTGACCCCCTTGGGGGTCAAAGAACCCTTTCACAGTGCTCTCCTAAGACCACCAGAAAACACAGATATTTACTTTACAATTCATAACAGTAGCAAAATTACAGTTATGAAGTAGCAACAAGAATAATGTTATGGTTGGGGGTCACCACAACATGAAGAACTGTATTAAAGGGTGGCAGCGTTAGGAAGGTTGAGACCCACTGGTTGAGAGTCATCTAAGGAAGTCTTGTTTGAAGAGTTGCCCAGATCAGACTGGCTGGTGACTATGCCTGTGAGAGATTATCTTGATAGATGATTGATGTGGGAGGGCCAAGGCCACCGTGGGTGACATAATCCCTATGCAGTTGGGCTGTGTTTTATAGTAAGAAAGCTGGCTGTGCATGAGCCAGTGAGGAAGCCAGAGTTTGAAGCAGCAAACTTCTTTCCTCCGTGGTTCCTGCCTCAACTTCCTGAGCTGTCTACCTCATTGAGGGATTATAACCAGGAAGTATAAGATAAAACACAAGTTGCTTTTGGTCAGAATGTTTCATCAGAGAAACAGAAAGGAAAACAAAATAACAATATACTGTGTGAGACCTGTGGCAACCTCATACATCTCATGATGACTGTCTGTTCATTGCACCCGGAGTCTATGTTCAGGAATTAATCCATACTTTGTGTAAATAGGTTTTATGATGTCCAATACCATGATGGACATACTCAATAACATATTTCTCACTCTAGTCCTATTGTTAAGTGAAATGTATTTGCACTTATTTTCAACCCCAAACTGTAGACTTTGTGTCAGAGGGATCAGCCAACATTACAGGAGATACCTTTTGCTGATGAAGAAGGAGTGTGAGTCACCTAGTCATGGTGAAATGAACCATCATGTTCAAATGATGGAATGAACCATCATGTTCAAATAGCCGAGGAAACTGGAATCCCACAGAGCTGAGTGACATAACCAGAAGCTCACTTCCCAGCAGTTGTATTGAGCTAGAATGTGAACCTTCACATTTCCCAGAGTGGATTCTTTGCTCTGAACCATAGCCATTCTCATTCTGAAACAAATAATATGTTCCTGCATGGGCTGGCCAAGAATGAAGAAAGCCTTGGCCAGAGGCTTAAAATATTATTAATCTTTTAGGTTACAAAGTAACCTTTTCCTGTAAGGAATTCATAAGTCTCATATATATATATATATATGTGTGTGTGTGTATGTGTGTGTGTAAATATAAAAGTAAGAAGAGTATCTATATAGTGGTTTATGTAAGAATTGGCTTTTAATTAATATTCACCAATTTTATATCTCTAAAAGCCTAAAGTATAATCCTTAGTATCTCCTCTATTTAATTCCTCAAAAAAATATCTATAGGACATTTTAATTTCACCTCTATTTTCCCACAGTTTGGTGGTTTGAATGAAAATGGCTCCCATAGACCCATATATTTGCATTCTTAGTCCCCACTTGGAAGACTATATAGAAAGATTAGGAGATATGACCTTGTGGGAGTAGGGATGTCAATGCTGAAGGAGTTATGTCTCTGCAGATGGGCTTGGAGGTTTCAAAAGCCCAGGCCAATCTCTCTCTCTCTTTCTGTCTCTCTCTGTCTCTCTGTCTCTGTCTCTGTCTNTCTCTCTTGCTGCCTATAGATCAGGATGTAATTCTCAGCTATATCTACTGGGCCATGCCTTCCTGTGTGCTACCATGCTCCCTGCCATGATAATACCAGACTGACCCTCTGAAACTGTAATCCAGCCCCAATTAAATGCTTTCTTTTATTAGAGTTGTTGTGCTCATGGTATCTCTTCACAGTAATAGGACAGTGACTGAGACACACAAGTAGACGTGATTTCTTTACAAAGAAATATATCCTGATGCCAATACAGCCATGAGCTTGAGGTCTACTGATAAAAAGCAGGCATTGTTCACCCAGCTAGCTTATTGGTTCATGACAGCATTTGTGGAAAACTCTATGTATCTTCTGGTCACATTTTCATCTCCCCACTTTCTCTTTGTTCATTGCTTGGCATTTCCCAGAACTTCCAAAGTATACTAGCATGAAGAAGATGAATCTCTACATCCCTTCAGTTATTTCTGGGTGATAAAGGGTTGGGGCAGGAAAGAAAAGGGAAAAGTCCCCAGTGAGAGAGACTCTTTGAGGGTGATTTTTCATATAAACATTTCCTAGAAACGTTGTTGAGAGCAGTGAGTGTTATTCAGAGACATGTCTTGCTGTACTATGGGACTCTTGGGTAGGGATGCTGTGATTTAAGGGTCTGTCTCTGAGTTAGAACTTACATTTATTAGTTTAGAGGGGCATAAAAATTTGAAGTAGAAATCAACCTCTAACATCTGGGAGCTGGCCTGATGCTCCTACATGGACTGCAGCATTGCTGCAAGCTGGCCTGGAGCCCTTATCTACACCTGTTTTTCTCCTTTCACATAAACACTTTCAGAGTATCCAGCATCAGGTAAGGTTCCTCTGAGACCATGATGAAGTGAGACCATACTGTGCAGCCAATAAATTACCAAAGGTCCCCTCTCACAGAAAAGAGTCACTGGTATTGATTCACCGATTATAATTCTGTCTTAGCTTTAGTCTGCCTGCATGGAGATCAAGTTTGCTGGTATACATAGAGTCATACTCTCTTCTACTTCCTGACAACACCCAGTGTAGACCTAACCTCGATTTTCTCAATCCCTAGCATCACCTACGACGTAACCAAAGCCCAGATGATTTTCTTTCACACTCTCTTACTGAGGCACTTCAGGAATCTTTGTGCTTTCTTCTTCCTTGTCCAGTGTGAGGATGTTTCTGAAAGTCTATGGCTGGGGAGGACTGACAGGGTACATTTGTAAAACATTTCACTTCCCTCCCCTTGTTTTGTGGAGCCATTAACTGTGACAACAGTAAAATGGTCCCAGAGCACGTATCCCAACAATCACACTATTTTGCTCTTTTTTGCTTTGCTTTATCACCAGCCCCAAGACTTACATTTATTTGGCCAAAATCTTAGGTGGCATTCCAGTATCTAAAAGTGGACTAAAGGGAGCTTCCTGTTGTGCTCATAGCAGCCCTGAGCATTTCATGATAGCTCTCTCCCAATTTCATTTAGCGGCCATATTGAGTGAGTGACTGGATGCTTTGCCTCAAATAAGGTGCCTCCTCCACCCCACTGGCCTGTGTCCCCCATGCCTGTGCCCCCACGCCTGCTTCCACAGTAGCCTTAAGGCATGGCCACTTGTTAGAAGGGCCCACAACAAAACCTCTTATTAGTTTAAATCTGTCATGCTGTGCATTAGGTATCGGTATTACCTATTTTTCCCATTTCTCTGATAAAACAGCCCCAGGAAGTAAGGATTCACAGTTCACAGTTTATCACAGCAGGGACAGCATGGTCATGAGTATGAGAGGCAGCTGCTCACACTGTGTTTGCTGTCAGCAAGCAGAAAGAGACTTACGTTGGTACTCAGCGTGCTTTCTCCAGCTCCTTCATTCCAGGGCCCCTCCTACATGGAGCCACCCACAGTCAGGATGGGGCTTCCATCTTCAGCTAAACCTTTCAGGAAATACTCTCAGAGACACCCAGCAGTGTGTTTATAGGGAATTATAATCTAGTCAAGTTAACAATGAAGATTAACCACAATAGTATCCAAGAACCAGATACTCTGAGTTCTTTAAGGCCACACTAGGGGAAGAATATGGCTTCCTGATTCCAAGTTTGAAGTCAGAATTCTGTGGTGATGCCATGTTATTCAGTTTATTGTGGCCTGACCACTCAGCAGCTCTAGTGACCTGCTCTGGGTTGGCCATGTGAACATGATGTTTGAAACACTTCCCCAGTTGGTGACACTGTATTGGGACTTTGGGACCATGAATATGTGATACCCCTGCTCTTTCCTTCAACATTTTGTAGACGAAAGTTTGTCCGGTTCTCCTGCCCAGCTCCCACGGCCCGCTTAGACCCCAAAAACCACACAGAGGCTTATATCATTTTTAAACTATGGCCCTGGCAGGCTTCTCGCTAGCTAGCTCTTACATCTTAAATTAACCCATTTTATAAATCTATGTCGCCACGTGTTCCACGT
>LZPO01009562.1:0-18224 GCA_001675575.1 Neotoma lepida
AAAATGGCTTTATATTTCAAAAAATACACTGTTTTAGGAACAAGCACACAAATCTCTTTGAGTTCAAGGCCAGCATAGTATACATACTAAATTCTAGGCCAGCCAAGGCTATATAATGAGACCCTGTCTCAAAAAAGAATCATGTTTCTATAGCATAATTCACCCTATAATATCTACAGAGAAAGGAGATAAAGGAGAAGCGGGGCTCAAAGTTACTGGGTCCTTCATGATCACTACTTGAAATGGATTAGAACTAGATTAGAAGAATGTGTGCTTTATAGACGCTATACATTAAAAATTTATCCACATATTGATGTTGCATGGATATTCAATTAATTACATATTCATGAAGTATGTTATTGAGTAGCATTTCATAATCACTATGTTAATAACTACATAGAAATTTGATATAAATATTTTACTTATAAGATGGTAAAGAAAAATCATTGAACATTTATATTTTATTTCAAAACACTTTACATGGATTTGTTATTCATATCTGTGGATTTAAGAACAATTCTCTCAATTAATCCATTGACCAATTAATTAATAGGAAGCTTTAAATTAAAGGCATTGTTTTAATACATTCATATTCATCTGTTTATTTTGGGCAATTTTCCTTCTAGAATTTGAAAAAGCAACTGAAATGAAAACTGCTTAGAATATAATTAGTATTGCTAATTATAAAGTGAAGATTCATTTATGCCTCAAAGGACCTGTATGAGTGGTAGCTGGGAAAACTGTTCCATCTTTCTGCCATTGCTATGTAGACATCTTACCCTAGAAAAGACACTGACTCTTTGCTGTGACCTTGCAATCATTTCATCCTCTAAAGTGCACACTTGAGCAATTCTCACCTGTGTGAAATATTAAAATGTAGCTTCTTATCTAATCATCAAGCTTAATGATAAAACCTTAAGTTATTTAAAGCACATTAATATAATTCAGAAGTTTAAATTATTTATTTTATTCATAGAAGAAAGGGAGAGCAACCAAATTAGTAAGAAAAATTTTGATGAATATGAGTTGTATCAATTATTAATAGATATTCAGAATATATGAAAATCATAAAGAATAGCAATAAAATTTTGACAGATCATCTGAATCTAAGTTATTACAAGTTCTGAGCCACATCATGTTACTACTTTTTACATTTTGCACTATTTAAGCACCTCACTGGTGATTTGTATCTGGAACAAGATGATATTATCCAGTACTTCAGATTGATTTTATTCTGATAAGCATGGACATGCAGAATCTGGGTTTGGTATGACATGAACTTATACTAGAAGAAAAGGTCTTTAGATTTGACATCTATCTAGTCATAAACTTGAACTGAGTGTTGAACTTAGTGCAGANCAGATGTGTAGATGTGTTTGACTCCTCCGGTAATTTCATGTCATTAAGCTAGGTTGAGAAAATGAAGCCTGTAATGTTTAATTCATACAACCTGTGGTAGCATGATGGTATTAACACTGCCTCAGTATATCATTGTACAGAAAAAAAATGCATGTTAAAATAACCTTTAATGCTGGAAAATACTATTTCTCTAGAAAATTGAAAAGAATTAATTACAAAGTGACTAAATAGAAAATGAAAAATTTGAAATTTTAAAAGCCTTCAGAAGGCTCTACCTCTCACTTAGTACCCTTTTCTATTTTTTGTGTGACTTGAAAAACTCCTTGGCTAGACACACCATTAGGTCAACTACTTCCCCAATTGTATTAGGTTTTAAGAAAGAAAATATTCTAAGGGAAAGACTTCATGAACCAGCCTAATGGTGCAAGTAGTCTTACTGTGTTATTGGAAGTCAGTGAGTTGACACAGAGCCTCCAAATTTATCATCACTTTCACTCTTAACTGCTTTATCTAAATTGGAAGTACTGACACCTTAAATACAGATATATGACCACAAATACTTTTATTTACTTTTCCCTCAAACTTTCAAACCTCCAAGGCTAGGGCTTTGTTCATATCTCAGTAATTTTGAAGGACATGTAACAAGGTAATACATAATACCCATTATATAGGCTTATCTAAGCTATAGAAAACTATCCCATTTGCCTATTAAGAAATTACTCCCTTTAAAGGTCCCTGCCTAGCCATGATATATGCTTAAGTGTAATATGACACTTAAACAAAGCTCTGAAGCCCTTAAACTTTAAGGCTGCCTTGTCAGGTGTTAAAGGTTTCTGAAGACTCCAGGTGAATGACTCCGGGAATATGTATGGTTTGCTGTGACACATCTCTGTAGCATATGTGTGTGCTTATAAATGGACAGAAAATTCAGTTCATAGTGTCTTGTGATTATTTTGAACATAGGATGACAATGCTACAATATATTATATTCTTTTTTCTTTTTTAAATGTACCATTTAGTATAAATGATAATTTTAGAATTCTGTTAGTTACATGTTTATTAATATGAGGTTAATGTTTACATTTTCAGATGGCTCTAAGTTTATTAAAATTAATATTTTAGAAGATAATGTGATATTAAGAACTCAGAACTGCAAATTAAGTTGCTTTTATGTATGGATCCCTAAATTCATGTGGAATCAGCTTGTTGGTGATGTTCAACATATTAAGTAGGTGGATACTTTTATGCCAAAGTAAACTTCATTTCACCGCTTCTTCAAATCTCCAACTGTATTCATTGATAGGAAAATGACTCTTCCAATTTTATTCATCTAACTTCTTGAATTTTCTTTGACATCTCTTTTCCCCCAAGCAAATTAGAGGGAAAGAAATGGGGCTGCTATCCTGCATATGGGCAGGATGCCTTTAGCACTCATGTGAGTTTCTGTCCGTCACCATCATGAGTTCAAGTCACGAATTTATTTTTACATGCTTATGCATGCATACTTACATGTATTAGTTACTCAGTTGATCTTAAATTCCATTAAATTTGAATGACTAGGAGAAAACTTTGTTCATAGGATTTTGTTCTCGTTATATTACATTTTATTTCGTTTTGTTTTGTTTAATGATCAGCTTAAGGCTCATAAAGGTTGATTTGCTCCTGAACTGCTTTGTTCCCAGACATTGCCATCTTCCCCAACTACCACCAAGTCCTCTCCATCTGACCCCATGACCACCTCCAGAGCTAATCAGGTACAGTATCATCCTCTCATCTACACCATACTTTTCACAGCGATTGCCTGCCAACTGGAGAAAAAGAGAATGGTGGGTTAAGGATTTATTCGTTCATTCACATATATGCGCCATGATCAGATTCCAAATAATCTAACCAATAAATATCAATCATTTTTTAATTTTACATGCATTTTAACTTCATTAACAAATATATTCAGGCAGTAGGCTTAATTGGAATTTTGGACTTATTCCTCTAAAATGTAATCACTTTACAAAGCCCTGAGGATTAATTATTGAGTTGGTCTTTTCATTTCTTTCAATATATCTTCCTAGGAATTTTCATAAATAATTTAAGCATGTTCACATAAGTTATAAAGTGTATTAAAATTTAGAAAAGGTATGTCTTTAAAGGTGAATATTATTTTACTTTTTGAGACCAGCCTCATTGTGTAAACAATATCAACAATAAGCATTTTTAGCTTGAAAATTGGTGCAATTTTAGCATTGTTTAGTAATTGCAGACACAGTATATTTTTTTAATCAAGAACTCTTAATCACTTTCATTGCAAGAGTGTCAAACTTTGCAATGAGAATTTTATCTTATTAGTTCGATTTGACAGTTTTTGAAACTAAATATTTGCAGGCCAACCTTCAAAAATGTATTCGTTGACTAAAATAATTATTCAAATGTTTAAACATTTTCATTTTATGTGACTTGAGTTTTATTTAGATAAGAAGTACTTTCTTTATTATTTCCACTTTTCATTTTTAGTAAAATAAGCCTTCATAAGATTACTTAAATATTAACAGCTTATATTTTAAAATATTTTNNNTNNNTNGNCNANNAANNNNTGCTACATATGTTGTATGTGGCATTTTTCATATTATTTAATTTAAAGCCATCATCATAATTTTACTCATTGACTGATTCTAGTAATTTTGCAACCTCAAGGAAAATAAAATGACTTAAGGAAATCGAAGCAGTCTTAGGATGCTGATCTACAGCAGGACTTTGGGTTTTTTTTATGAAATGAAACTGCCTTTAAACACAAGAACTTCACAATGCTCTCATTTTGGCCCTGAAACAGTTAGGGCACATCCAGAATGATGCAGCCATCACTTTTGTCTGAAGAACGTGGTAGTGTAGAGGTGAGAAGAATGCATTTTCAGGGCTCCCTTCCTACTTCTGTTCCCCCATGCTTTAATTCTGTGGCATAGAAACTCACCAAGGACATGACTGCCCTTTGTTTTAAATGTCTCCTATGCTCCATTCTCAACCAAAGCTGGACAGATGAGTATACCATAAACAAGACCAATGATTATCTCAAAGTAAGATGCAAAATAGAAAGCTAGTCTACTAATTTGTCTCTGAAATTAGATTTGTAGTTTATGTATATGAATGTGGATTTTTATAAAATGATTTCTTAAAAGGCCAACTATATCTACTTTCTTATTAATGCTATATTTTACTCTTTAGATATATTATCACACTTGCTTCTGCCAAATCTGCTATTGTAATGATTTGAAATATAGGTGCTGTGATTTAATATTCTGTCTACTNTACTGATACATTTTGTTATTCATACTGCTTTCTTTGTTTTTTGGGTTTTTGTTTTGTTTTGATTTGTTTTCTGTTTGTCTACAAAGAAGCATATAGCTCCAGGATCACATGAAGCAAGTGTTAAAAGAAGAACAACAAAATCCTTATTGAAAGAACTGTAGTTTTTCAATAACATTTCATTCATAGTGATCTGTAACTCTTCCCTGTACTCCTTCATGGNAGGTTCTCTCCCGGTGGCTGTAGCAAAGAAATGTCGTTTTTGTTGACTCACACTTTAAATGTACAGCACCTAGTTCTTTCTTATGAATTATCCTAATTAATTTACTGATTTATGTCTGTAAATATAGTCTGGTTAGGAAAATATGGCTCAATGTAATAATCTTAAGCGTTACAGAAGTAAAATATTAGATAGATAGATAGATAGATAGATAGATAGATAGATAGATAGATAGATACTAATTTAAACACAGTTTATATTTACCCAACTATTATCAAATATGTTTTTAATCTTATAACTGATAGAAATGGAGAAAATCACGGATTTCTATTTTAGATTAAAAATCACTGCCATGTGTTGTAGCTTGTATGATAACCCTGCTGTAAAAGCAGAGGGAAGAAATCTTTTCCTAAGAAAATTGCTATAAACAAAACAGATTACAGTCTAATAATTAACATTTGTGTTGTTTTCTAATCAATATTGGCCAAATGAATGTTGGTCAAGTTCTCATTCNATAGTAATAGTTTGTGTTACTTACTGATGTGTAGAAAAGAACTAACGAATTGTAAATATGTAGAAAATCTAGGAATGAAAACCGTGGCAGTAATTTAGAGAATATGCTTGCTCTGCAGAGCCATCATTCCAAAACTTTTCATTCTGAAGATCATTGTGTTTAGCACTTGAATTTTATCTATTTTACTCTTCAGCCTTCTTAACAAGTTTCCTTGAGTCACATTCTGAGCACACTATTGTGCAATAGTAACTGCACTTGAAAGCTGAAGACCCACTGTGCGAGAAGCCTTATAAAGTGATAGTGAGAAGTGAACTAGAATGGTGGTGAGGACCTTGTCTTGCTGTTTACCTGCTGAGTAATCCCATGTGAAACTCAAATGCTAGGGTTTCCTAGGGCAGACTGTGAAAATCCCCAGCTCTTCTCATAGTGGTGCAGTGTCTGGTTGTGTTCATTTAAAGGAAATGTGAAAAATATTAGTCCTTAAA
The DNA here is from genome assembly GCA_001675575.1 of Neotoma lepida. NCBI lineage: Eukaryota > Metazoa > Chordata > Mammalia > Rodentia > Cricetidae > Neotoma > Neotoma lepida. The sequence continues at coordinate 5,873 of LZPO01009562.1, forward strand.
AGTAAATTACTTGGTAAATAGCTTATTTGAAATGCTTGAGTTAACAACAATCTAATACTAGTATTGTCTGTTTCTAAGGTATTTCTGCGATCAAATTCACTGCCCCTAGCTTAGTTCCATAATCAGCATCTAGAGAGCATACAGTTGCTCTTGCTTAGTAGTAAAATGTCACAGTTAAACTTTCAGAAGCGTCAACAGGATCAGTAGCATTTATCAATTCCAAGATGATGCTTATTTTACTCATTGTCTCATCATAATTTTATAGGTCTGTCAGCAATGCCTGTGTATCAGGAAGGTGCATATATAACAGGTGCAGGCCTTCTCTGCCATCCTTCTTGCTGCTTCTCCTTTCCCAACCTATAACTTCAAACGTACTTCACTGAAATTGACGGCTTCCAAACAGATCTTCCAGAAACTGATACCAACAATACTTACTAGACCAACACTCCACACCCACGCCTTTTGCCTTTTCAGTTATTTCCACAGGAATCCCTTTTTCTGCTCCTACCAAAGTCAGTTATTTCAATTGTACAATAAGTATACCCTTTCCCTATAACTGAATGGTGTCCTTTCTTTAACTGTACCCTTTGTCAAGTTTTGTCTCTATAGAAATATTCCAATCTGCATGCAGTGTTTTCTCCTATCTTTTTTTAAATTTTTGATCGTCTCATACATGTATGCAACATATTGTGAACATGTTCTCCTTGAGCCTTCCCCGCTCTTCTCCCCTCCCACTCCTGGCTTCCATTTTAAAACACTGAACCAACTTCTCTCGTTATCCCCTCTTCCACCCACAAACTAATGCCTCTTCTAGGCCTTCATAGCCAGATTCACACAAGTATTATCTCAGTCTCTTTCCCATGCTCTTTCTGTTCCTAAATCTACTCCAGTCAGGCGCTTACCTCCACCATTCCACCAAATCTGCAGTGAACATCCGTGATGGCCACACTGCTAATTGTGTTTGTTCTCAGTCCACATGATCATTGGCCTGTCAGCAGTGTATGTTCCCTTCTGTTACATCAACTTCTGTGCTGTGCTTCCTGTAGTTAGTGTCCAGGATTCTATACCACCATGANGATCCTGCTCCTGGTCTTTTACTGGTCCCCCCTCTTGTCCCATCTCACTGATGGAATGTTCTAGTCTTATGAGCATCATATATCTTCCCTTTTATATGCTGTTATATGCAAAATGCATGCCTCGGGATTTTGTGCTGCTTTCATACCTTAAATGTTACCATAAAAAGACCATTTCTCACAGATGCAGAGGCTGGAAAGTCCATGATCAAGATGCCAGCATCCAATGAGAGCTTTCTTGCAGTATATTCACATTCCAGAGGCTAGAGGGGCAGAGAAAGGGACCAAGACAATGTCTTCACATGACAGAAGAGAGAGAAACCGTTCCTGAAAACATGTGATAATAGCACACTGTTGCTTTGGGATCAAATTACAGCACATGAATTGTGGAGAAGACAAAAGCTCTCTCTGAAACCGCAGTAACCATGAACTAACAGAATCTTTAATAAGGTTCATACAAGCTCCTTACTGTATTTTAATGTTCCTAGTTTAAATTTATAATTTCCCAAAATATTTCCTAAAATTTAAGTTTCAGGTCCCAAGTACCTTGAACTCACCACTCACAGTGCAACCCCAGACTGCCTGCAGCTGCTTGCTTACAGCAGTTTCAGTGACCACCCTGAACCTTCTCCTTTTAAAGTTTGTATTCTCTTGCCTACATCCAAATATTTTAAACCAGTTTACATGGTAAAAGCCAATATACCCAAATTTGCTTCGGCACTTGTTAGTATCTGCCTCTGTGCACACGGCTTCTTTTATCTGATTGTGACACTGCCTCTCGCTCACTCTGAGCATTTACACCACACAGTTGCTACTCCTTTCAGACACTGGAGATTCTTCCTCAGTGCTCGGCTCTTGCTTTTTCTGCATGTGAAATTCTAATCTCAGAGATCCGTTTGGTTAAAATCTTTGTAATCCTTCAAGACTATTCCAAATCTGCCTACTCCTGAACGCCACTTGACTGCCTTGTTTAGTACCCCTGTCTGGCCTCTCTCACTCCGGATTGCATTTTTCATGCTGTGCTTTGTTGTGCTGTCTTGAGAGTAGTGTGCACTTTCTTACTAATACATCTGTTGTATACCGTGTGCCCCATCACTCCTTTAGAATGTTACATTGTATGACAATAGGAATTTTCTCCATTTTACTCTCTGGTATATGAAAAAGAACCTGGAGCATAGTAGGTTATGAAAAAGTACATGTCAAGTGACTAGCATTAGATAGAACAGTTTTATAGAATCCTTTAAATGAAACTTGGCCCAGGAATTGTCTATAGTAGTGTAAACCAAAAAGAAGAAAGTGATTCATGGAATGAGGAGGTTAAAGAATATAGTCTTTGCTACCTTACCTTCTACTCATCCATGGCATTATCTCTCACATATGAAGTGTTTCTCAATTCCTATGGAAAAAATGAAAAATAATCCAATAGAACAATGCGTGAAGTTCAGGAAAGGTAATTTACAGAAAAAGGAATAGAAATGGCTAGTAAAAACATGTTCAATTTTATCAGCATCAGGATGGGTAGCAGTGTCTGTCACAAGGTTAAGCTTTTCCCCAGATAGATAGAATTTTATGTAAGTGTATATGATACACATGTATCAGATTGAGAAACAATGTGTGTGTTTGGAAGTCAAATGTTGGCAAATGTACAGAACTGAGCATTCACACACGTGTTGGTAAAGGGATCACTGTGACACAGCTCTTAAGAACCTAAGGACTGTTCTGAGGCATAGATGTATAGATGCATGAGTGTGTAATGCAGCATTGTTTACATTAGCAAAAGTAGGAAAACAACTTGATCTTTATAGTTGAGTTCTTGAAGAGTTTCTGGTATTGCAGAGTGTTATGTGGAGAATCTATGAAAGAATGGGAAAGGTCCATATAAACTGCTCTACAGTAGCTTTTATCTGTGAACTAGAGAAAAGTACATTCCTAAGAAACATGCCCTTCTTCTTAATGGTCACAAAATATCTGCCATGTTTTGTGTTTGAATGCATTAGGGTGATGACAGAAATATGAAAATTACTGGCTTTTATTATAATGTCTTTCCTCCTAAAAGTTAGCGAAAAATGACAATGGGATGAGAATTCAGGTATTAGTTCTGATACATATGATGTGTTAAATAGAAATTAGTAGTCTCTCAAGGGAAAGGCATATCATATGTGCCTCTGAGCTGCAAAATGCCCTGAATTATACGTCTTGTAATGTACTAGTGAATGTCAGATAGGATCCCTGGGAAGAGACCTCTGTCCCAGAGGGGTATTCATTTACTATAAGGGAATGGCCATTTTTTCATGTTTTAAAGTTATACCAAATTAACTATTATATAATAAATGTAATTTTTTATCTTTCATAGTTACCACATCAAAAGTCCTTGAGCCCAGCTTCCTATCAAAGCTACTTTGGGAGTTTCTAATGTAATAGCTCCTGGCGGGGGGAAGGTAAAACATTTATATTTGAACAGTTTGATACTTACAAAAGTTTTAGTGTAGGTATTAGTTTAGGATTGAGAAGATTTGCTAATTAATATGATTTAAGGTACAAAGGTATATAATTCAAAAGGTGTTTCTCTGTCTGAGGTTGCATTAGTAGACTTGCCTACTAATAAAGATATGGTTAGATATCTTTCCCTGGAGATCTTTACATGCAAATTATAATTATGCTTTTTAAGATTGTTTAGTTCTGTTATTGCCAAAAATTGTGGACTAGATTATGTAGATGCTTTCTCCTCATGCTTTCTTCATTGCCATTACCTCCACTGTTATTGTAAGTGTGGGGTGTATGCACACACATACAGACATACACACACACACACGTGTGCGCACACACAGGCACACACATGTGCGTGCACACAGGCACAGGCACACACATGCACACACGTGCACANACGCACACACACATGCACACACGTGCACACATATGCATGTTCATAATATGGTCTCACAGTGGTTAATTTACTGCTACAATACCTTTGATGATTTTAAGTCATATCTTTTCCTGCTTAATACTTTATCATTATTTAATCAGTCTTTGCATTTACCCTATCTGGATGACACTGTGTATTTCTATGATGCAACAGACTCTTTCCCTTTAATTCCTAAAGTTTTTCTAATCTCCAGAGCCATCACCATCCATCTGCTTGACATTTTCACTTTAGTGTCTAATAGATATTTCAAGCGAAAATGTCCAGAATAGCTTCCTTTCTCCCCATCATCTGCATCACTAAACACACACTGTGACTTTGTTCATAGATCTTTTTATGTTTCACATTTTTTGTTTGTTTAGTTGTTTGGTTTGGTTTGATTTTTCGAGATAGGATTTCTCTATGTAGCCCTAGTTATCCTGGAACTGTCTCTATAGACCAGTCTGGCCTTGAACTCACAGAGCTCTGCCTGCCTTGTCCTTCAAAGTGCTGAGATTAAAGGCATGAGCCACCACCACTCAACTTCCATTTTTTTACTATTTAAGTTGAATATTGAATTAAGTGAAAAATAATGAATTGACAGCACTAATTTGTGTATCAAAAAAATCTAAATTTTTTCAGATACACTTTTTCACTAACCAGGATTAAGAATTGTTTTAGTACATATGTGAGGAGACTTTAATAATTTTAATAATAATATCAGTAGGCTTTTTTATTTAACCTGTGAATAATTGTAAGTAGCTTTTCTTCTATAAACAGAACTTCAGTTTAGTAAAATCAGATGTTTTTTAAAGGCACAAGAATACCCTAAATTATTCTTATTTTTAAAATAGATTTCTTTACCATATTGTATCATTTTACAACTTCTCTGGTTCCCTGCAGTTGACTCTAACAACTTTCCTTTTTTGTGTAACTGTCCACAGTACTTTTCATCTCGGAGTAACAGTAGTAGTTTGAAGTACTTCTCTGTAAAAAGCAGGGACTATTCCCTTTCCTCATTCCACCTGATCTCCCAAGCAGTGATGCACTGTGACCTTAAAATATACATCATTCACAAAAAAGAAGAAGAATGCTTCAGAAGCAAAGCAAAATAGTGTTAAATCAAATAATAAGCATATTAACCTTTTTTCCTTGCTTCTAGAAATATTGTGGAAGCTATTGTTCATTTTCTGTCTCCTTACAGAGACACAAAAGGAGGTCCACTGTCTCTCTCTCACTATGTTAGCTTATAGAAAGAAGGGAAAATGAAGTGTGGAAAAGAAACAAAATGAGGTACAGCCTCTATAGTACCTCTAGAGATACCTACTCATGTGTACCAGGTATAGTTTGAATTTAAAATGCAAAGCTTGAAGCAAAAGCGAAGGGCATTCATATAGTACAAGTACTCCTTGAGGGAGTCTGTAGATGCCCACATTGAGCCATCTTATTAACTGGCCCCTCTCACCACTTAATCAAATAACACTCAGTCCTAGACCTCTGAAATTAATCTGCCTACATTTTCATGGCTGAACTGNGCTAACCACTAGCTTCAGAAACTATGAAACTATAAAACATGGTGGAAAATAATACTTTAATAAATGAACATGTAGGAATAAGGCAAATGTTATATATTTAATTGTCAGTGTGACAGTATTGGATGTATAAGTGACTCAGAAGCTGTTAGTGTTGGTTTCAGAAATTTTCTGATAAGATTAAAACGTCACTGTCCTTAACTTTTGAATACTTCAGTATATGCATGATGTAAATTGAAATTTTAGAATTTGAGAATGATTAACATTACTCTTGATTTAAGAAACCAAAGTCAGGGACTAGAGATAAGCAGTTGAGAGTGCTTACTGCTTTTGCAAAGGACCTGGGTTCAGTTCCCAGCACCTTAAAGAAGACTTAAAATTGCAAGTCCAGCTCCAGGAGATATGATGCCTTTTTCTGACCTCAGGAGACACTGCATGTGCATGTTACAATTACAGACATGCAAGCAAAACACACACATAAAATAAATTAATCTTTTTTTAATTAAAAAATAATGAACTCAATGTTGGGTGTTTTTTACATACACATACAAATGTCTGTGTCTGTAGTAAATCATCTTTTAACTAATTGTATTCCCATACAGATATATCTTTTGTTTTATTACTCTGATGATTACCCATGTGTAACTTAAACTAGTACAAATCGAAATGGTAAAGTCAGATAAGATGGTGGCCTACAGGAAGATGCTTCTTTGCACTCACATCTGCTTAGGAGAAATAACATAATAAGAAATGTAGGAACAATGATACTATGAGGTATGAGGTTTGATTATTTTTATGGAAACAGCTAAACTGCTTGTGTGATACACTAGACTTCAGCAGATGAAAACACACACATTTACAGAAAAGACAGTGTAAAGAAAGGGAAAGCTGTCAGCTGGAAGACATGGAAGATCAAAGGCAAAGACAAAGAAACAGTAAGTACAGGCTATACTTAGGAACTCACATTTAAAATGTGGACTGAGTGAGGGATTTGCAGATGATACCAAGACAGGAGACACTAGAGATGACGAAGCTAGCAAGACAAGTTGGGGCACAGTCAAGAGAAGTTTGCAGACTACATAAGAACCCAGGCAGTTCAGTGCAGAAGAGTTGCTGGAGGATTTTAATAAATATTTCTCAGGATTTTCATGTGTGATAAAACTTAAGGTTTGTTCTAATTCATGTTTATAATAGAATAAGGTAGAATTAAGGTTAGCACTATAATTATAATTCTTTAAAGACAAGTAACTTCCAGGGAAAAAGTTTTTCTAAGATTAATAACTGTTAAAAAATCCTTCTAATATCATCCATAAAATAAAATTAACTTAATTGGCAACTTTATTTGCCATCCTTAAAAAGTGGTTTTGTATTTGGGTTATTTAAATTTCAATAATCAAATTATTTTTATTAAAGGATTAAATAAATTAGAATAAGACAATATTTCATAAGTGCAAAGGAAATAAAAAACGTGTAAGATATATAAACACACTCACTGTGTCCAGTCTGGAACATGNATTTATGTGTTCACTACCTGCTGCTGTCAAGAGCAGAATGACCAAACCTCACAGACACTTTTTAAAATATCCCTAGCAGATCTATGTTCTAAAGGTAGCATTGGTAATACTTGCTAAAATTAGCTAATGAAGTTCAGAAAATCTCAGCTATAAAAACTACCACTCAGATTTTAGAGGTGATTTAGCCACCCATTCTAACCTCTGCCCCACATGGAGAACAAAGAAGTTACTTCAGTGCCCTGTCAGTGACTGCAGTCTGGTTTGAGGTGCCCAGGGAGGGGCAGAGATAGAGATGTGGATGTCAACAAATCTGAGCTCAAGGTCAATATCTCGCTTTTTAATTTTAGGGTTCATGGACATGTGACACTCATATACTTGTACAACACCATTTTATTGTGATGAAGTAAGTCCAGGTGTGCTGATTCTTTTGGCTGCATTCTCTGTATAAATTAACAAAATGGCCACACTGGACTGTTGGAAACACCTGGTGACTACAGTAATTTCTCCTTACCACTTGGTGATAGGATAGCAAGCACTACTTCTAAATAGAACTGTCTTCCAGAACAGTGAATCTCACCATCAGAATGTCCAGATGCTGTAACTTGAAAATAATAGAACCATTTTAAATAATTATTACTGATTTGGTGGCCAGTTTTATAAAGTTAAATGACTATGTGTCCAATTGAAAACATAAAATATTATTAATAATTTTATTGATCTTCACCTCTAAATAGAGTCATAAAACAAATAAGATATTTGTGAGTAACCCCAAAACTACTAGGTATTAAGGAACATGAAATTAATGTTTTGGAAAGTTTAAGTGGGTATTTTCTACTGCTGTCTTTGTTAACTTTGCTTTCATAATTCTATACTACCTGTTCATGTTTCGCAGAGCAGAGAGTTTCTTTAAGCTACACCGGATGAAGAACCAGTAGCTGCATTATAATTTTTGGGCTATATGAAAACATTACCATTGATGTATAGATATTAGTCCCTCTGTTTTGACATGCTGATTTCTCATAGACTGTATTACAAAATATAGAGATTCAAGGAACTTTTTGTTTAATAATTTTGACTTGAAGATTGCTTTTTCCTTTGAAAACTGTCATTGTACAAGGTAGTTTTATTAAAATATGATAAAAGTCACTTTAAAGTTGTGGTATTTCCATCTTAATAAATTATGTTTAAACTAATTATCAATTTATTATTGTACTTTTTCTAGGATAGCAAAGTAGTATAATGTATGTGCACAAAACAGAAGTATTATTTATACGTATTTTTTTTAATTACAGGTAAAGATTATAGTTCCCAACAGCACAGCAGGTCTGATAATAGGGAAGGGAGGTGCTACTGTGAAGGCTATAATGGAGCAGTCAGGGGCTTGGGTGCAGCTTTCCCAGAAACCCGATGGGATCAACTTGCAAGAGAGGGTTGTCACTGTGAGTGGAGAACCTGAACAAAACCGAAAAGCTGTTGAACTTATCATCCAGAAGATACAAGAGGATCCACAGAGTGGCAGCTGTCTCAATATCAGTTATGCCAATGTGACAGGTCCAGTGGCAAATTCCAATCCGACCGGATCTCCTTATGCAAACACTGCTGAAGTGTTACCAACTGCCGCAGCAGCCGCAGGGCTCTTAGGACATGCTAACCTTGCCGGTGTTGCGGCCTTCCCAGCAGTTTTATCTGGCTTCACAGGCAATGACCTGGTGGCCATCACCTCTGCACTTAATACATTAGCCAGCTATGGATATAATCTCAACACATTAGGTTTAGGGCTCAGCCAAGCAGCAGCAACGGGGGCTTTGGCTGCAGCAGCTGCCAGTGCCAACCCAGCAGCAGCAGCAGCCAATTTGTTGGCCACCTATGCCAGTGAAGCCTCAGCCAGCGGCAGCACAGCTGGTGGAACGGCGGGGACATTTGCATTAGGTAGCCTGGCTGCTGCTACTGCTGCAACCAATGGATACTTTGGAGCTGCCTCGCCCCTAGCTGCCAGTGCCATTCTAGGGACAGAGAAATCCACAGATGGATCAAAGGATGTAGTTGAAATAGCAGTTCCAGAAAACTTAGTTGGTGCAATACTTGGCAAAGGAGGGAAAACCTTAGTGGAATACCAGGAGTTGACTGGTGCAAGGATACAGATCTCCAAAAAGGGAGAGTTCGTACCTGGCACAAGGAATCGGAAGGTAACCATTACTGGAACACCAGCTGCAACACAGGCTGCTCAGTATTTAATTACACAGAGGATCACATATGAGCAAGGAGTTCGGGCTGCCAATCCTCAGAAAGTGGGTTGAGTGTCCCAATTGTACGTCAGATTGTTTTAACCCCTCCTTTACCCCATTTTCAAGAAGGATGTACTGTACTTTGCAGAAGTGAAGTTTTTCTGTTATTAATATATAATTATGCAAATGAATGCGACTATGTTGACAATGTGTATATGTAAATAATATGTGTTTTACCAGATGTTTCATAGAATTTTTTCTTGACCTGTTTTGTTCTCTATACTTTGCTTGTGTATATTTGTCAGAGGTGTTTCTAGTGTAAGATTTAAGCCTGCCATTTTACCAGCATTATTGTAGTTTAATGATTGAATGTAGACAGGGATATGCGTATAGTTTTCAGTATTAGTTCTAGATAACACTAAATTAACTACTGTTAGGTTGAGTATGGTGGGGTCAGTGACCTAAACTGGAGTGAGGCCAAAGCACTGTCATGGATGTCTTACTTCCTGCTTAGGGAACAGAGAAGTAGGAAACAATATTTTGAAAATAAGTTTTAAATTTAAAATGATCAAAAAGCAATATAGTTGCATACAAGCACTGTAAAATATTTCAAAGGTTAAAACTGTGGAAAATTACATTGGTAAGTTTACAGATCAATAAAAGCACCTGTTCTCCATCTGAACTAGACAATGGAAATAATGCTGCATGCTGGCCATGGCCCATTCTTCATCATGTGTAAGTTCAACAAAAGTTCTCACATGGAGTCCCACCTCTTCAGAGGTTTGTACATTTGTTTTCAAGCACTGAATTCACTACTGATCCCATCGCCTGGCCAGTAGAACAGTCATTACTCCATGAACATCCTCACTGTTTAGACACATAACTGTGGTACAGTGTATTGGAAATTTTATAAACAAAAGTGAAAGTGCCAACACATTATTGATAGCTGATAATGTTTCATTATCTGCAACTGCTGGATAAGTACGTTGCATTTTAAGAGCTTATAATTGTGTATAATTTGTTAACACTAGAAACCTATTAGTATTGTGAATGTAGATTTTACTGTGAAGCTATCTGTGATTTAGCTGTTTGCTCCATGACGGAGTCCTTGCAGCATGGCGCTAGCAGCCAGTGCAGTTTCTAATACTCGGTAATTTGCATGTTTTGTGGAGCATTTTTATGTCACCAACCAGACAGTATTTCCTGCATGCTTATTTAGAAGAGGCAGTTTATCTTGAGAGGTAGTGTGATCTACCTTTGTCAGGCTTTTTGACAGGTCATTTCAGAGTAAGCCTTTGTTCCCAAGACCCAACAACTGTCACCCTCTTCTGTACCTCTCCTGAGTGCCAACTGTCCAGGCCATTTGACACACCATCTGTTAACCTCTGAGTTTGCCCGCTCAAGGCCACTCATAGGGGCATCCATCCCCAAGCACCTCCTCATGCTGTGCATGCAGTCTTAAATTCAATGGACAAAAATAAAATGCTGGCTACCTCTGGATCATCTGGCTGAGCAACTGAATTACAAAAGAGAATTACTTCCATCTCAACTTCAGCCCATTGGTTACGTCCATCCTAGCAAGCTAAATGGCATCCCAGCTGCTCCTTTCTGTGCAACCAATTAAAGAACAATGAGTGTGATGCTCCATGTCTGAATTTCGTCCAGCCTCTCTCTGAACTGTGATCTTTGTCCTCATGAACTTTCCCTTTTGTTCATTGAACTATATGGACTCTTCATTTCATATTGATTTACTGTGCAATTTACTTTTGGACATTGAGAACTTGAAATTATTTCCTGATCCCTTCCCCTTCCACTATTAATAATTCATTTCTGTCAAACTGTAAGAGTAGGACTCATTTTTTTTTTTTAGTTTTTAACATTGGACTGTTATTTCATTTAGAGTTCTCTATCTCTAAATATTTATTTAGAGAATGATTTTCAAAGGGAATGATATGCTTGTTTAAATGAAAGAGAAAAGCTGTAGTAAACTGTGTTAATTGGTAATGACTATTTATCGTCGATACTCTGTAGCTGTGTAAGTTTTGACAAATAGTGTATCTCGTGGAATCAGTGGTTAGCATTGCCGCTATTATATTTACTCATTTTATCATTATAAATGTGCTTAGTTCATCATGTAGCATCACTTGTCTCCCGTCTCATTTTTTCCTTGCATGTCACAAGTCTCAGATCATTTATAATACATTAACAGTAAATAATATCTATGTAAATTTCTTTCACCATGCTGTCTCAGAGTCAGCAGTGAACAAAGGCAAAGATTGGGGCCCCACTCATTGGAAGAAGAGAAAGGAAGCAATCTAGGATGTGGATTAGAAGCATTTCAAATGTCGGGTCTTTAAAATGTTTTATTCAGTATTAGCAAATCTTTAATCTTTTTTTTTCAAAATTCAAGTAGTCCACTGTGGAGCCCATGCATTTCATCTGGAATTTAATGTTTCTTTGAAGCCAGACCATTGAAACAGTTATGTGTATTTTATTAGCTAGTGTGGCTGACAGTGCACTCAGTTCAATTTTCATTGTAAATGGGAATTCCAAACTTTTCCTACTTGGCATGGTTATATGTTAGTTAAAACTGAAAGCTAAATTGGAGATATTTACATTTTAATTTATGGTAACAAATAAGGGTTTGTATGCATTCTGTGTAAATCAGCTTCACGCTGTTTAAAACGTACTGAAATTTATAGACCATGTAGAATTGATTTGTGATGTGATGCTTTAATTTATTGCAAGAAAATTAGACTGCCACAGGTAGGCGTGTAACGATGGCTGTTCAGCTATACTGATCCAAAGTGGAGAAAACTGGTGACACAGGCAAACATCTTATGAAATGCAACTATTTATAGTCTTGTTTCGCTATAAGGAGGCTGGTGAACACGCTGAATACGAATTACCTCAGTTCTGCAGCTTTCTGTGTCTTTTTAATGCATTCTGTTTCAGGGTCACTTTCAATCAATATTTCATTTACTTACTGAGATTGAATGGGCGCTCTGAGACACAGTGTGCTGTTTATCATACAGATTGGACACCTCATTCTAGAGCCAAGAGCTTTTCTTCAACACTGGGAGCTGTCCTTTCAGCACCACAAAATTAC